>LPNX011144395.1:197001-273374 GCA_001517045.1 Pseudotsuga menziesii
TGTGTGTTGATCTTATTTACAATTTCCACCCACTTTTCAAAAGTTGGACAATTCTTGATGAATCCAATGTATTGGATTAAAAGAAACTGACATTTTGTTATATGACTTGTCAACACACATACCATTTGCATGTACTTGGGAAACAATGACACCATTCTTGTAAAAACATTTAAAATCAACCTTTATAGCAATATGAAAAAAGAAACCTCTATGGAAACTCCAAAACAACATGTGAAACAAGTGAGATCAACAACATCAACGTAGTAACCCAACCCTAGATCAAAACATTAGTCCATGTACTCAATCTACCCTCAAAGGGTGGTGATGTGAATATCAATACCTTCCTCGATCTTGCAAACAATCCTAGCAGGAAACCCCTTAAGTGGGATGACAAGACACTATGAATTAGAGAATTTGAATTCAAAGAAAGATATAGGATCCACATTTAGCTCAAACTCAAGCATCCATAGTCAAATTTTCTTCCATAAATAGTTGACCCCTTACTCAATATAATAACAATTGAAAAAATCTTCATGTTTAAAAATTAAGAAACATAATATCTTAATACCCATATTTCAAAAAAATACACAATATATATTAGTTATAATGGTAATTAATTATTCAAAACTTAAAATTCTTAATCCTTTATAACTAAAATAATAATATTAACTACCATAATATTCAACTTTTGTCATATTTTTCATTCAGTCAAACCTTTAAAGATATGTTAATTGTCATATTTTTCATTCAGTCAAACCTTTAAAGCTATGCTAATTTAATGATTTCTTGAACATCATGCTGAAAAAAAAATTGATTTCCTCACCATTCATAAGGAAAATAAGCCTGGATCCTCCCAAGATGAACCAAATCCAAGCCATTACAAGTATTTTGGAGCCACACTTTCAAATTTGGTTCCATGTTCAATTGTTTTCCATTTTCGCAATATGTGGTATTTGGAGACAATTTAGGATGCTCATGGCATCGGGCAGAGCTTGGGATGCGACTGTTGGACCCTGCAACATATTCAATGTTTTCCATCCTTAAATCTTGTTTATGGATCATGGCATCCTACCCTTCTCGCTCTTCAACACACCCTTCTGGCTCTCATTCATCGCTGTAGCCGTAGAGTCCACCGATATCTTGTAAAGGTATGGGGCTTTCTTTCCATTCCGTGTCTTTCATTTTTTTGTATTAAAATGGTTCAGTTAATTGTGACAAAGATGTTTGATTTGTTCTTTCTGCTATGGAATGAATTGTTTCAAATCATCTATCATTGAAAATATATGCTTGGAAGATCACCCATTTGAGATTGAGGTAAATGAATTCATCCTTGCTTGAGATCTTCTAAGTAATTTTTCTATGGTTTCTATTAGAGGGTTTCTAGGGTTCTGTTGTAAGCCTGTCCATATTTTATTTATTTCGATCCCGATGGAAACGTCGATGTTAATAACAGGAAACTTGTGTATAGTCAAAGACTCTTGTCTGTTACAAAAGGCCTCTTGAAAGCCCAGATACAAAATTTGATGAATGCCACTGATAATATGACTGTGATTTGGGCTCTAGGTTTGATGAGGCTACCGGATAGTATTCAACCTTTATACCTGCCTCAGTATCTTGAAGTTTCTCCACATGTTACATATGGTTATACTACTTTGAGAGTTTCAGACAGTGTACACAAATGTTTGGGACATTTAGAGGTAGAAAATAAAGAGGATGACCGTCCTTTAATTGTTGCAGATGGGAAATCCCCTCTCGTTGTTGGAGCAGAAAATGTAATGCATTATCCTAACCCACCAAACCCATCAAAGGTTTTGTATATAAGTAGGAAGGAGGCTCCTGTTTTGAGAGTTGAAAGGGGTGTACCAGTTTCATTCTCAATACGGGTCGGGCATGATGTTTCATTTTGTATTACATTCGATCCTATTGGTGGGGCTGCATATGAAATCCACCTTATCAACTTTCCATATGAAATAAGCTGCAGGGAAGTCAATTAAACCCAGAACTGCTGCAACTATTATGGATGCCAACACAACTTCAGGAGTGTAGTAGAATAGAGGCGTTAGAAGAGGAAGGGTCGCCATGATTGTTAAAGCCATCACTACATTTGATACTGCACTCTTGCATCCAGCATTGTAATTCACTGTTGATCGAGAAAATGACCCTGCAAAATATAATTTAAAAAGTCAAATAAACAAATAAGTTAACAAATATGTTATATTTACAAGGATAGGGGTTTGTATTTACACCCATGAAAGAATAGCATTTGTTTTTGCTAAATTGCAAAAGGATTAATCAGGGATTGGTGATGACAGGTAGCTAAAGCATAGAATACGAATGATTACACTTTTTTAATTGCTGTCATACTGTCTCTTCAACATACCCAAATAAGCTTCCCATGGAACATACTTCCCAGTGAGTGTATACTACTGAGGTACCCCATACTAGGATTCTCCAACCACCAAAAAGTCTTGGAACAGCAGCCATACGTCTGTTGTTTTCTTTTTTACAAATCTCATCAGGAAAACCCCTATTCCACAACTCAATTATGTTGTTCTGTCTTTTTTTATAAAATTTTACCATCTCTATTTGCTAGCCTTGTTGCTGTCTTGAAATCTCGAATTATGTGGCCCTTAGATTTTAGCTTACCCCCAAGATCTCCTTCAATGACCTGAGTCCCCTCTAGGTGTTTCTAATGGTCATTGGAGTCACCATATATATTATATTTTCTTTTTATTGATTATTTTGCTGATCGTTGCTTAGAAAAATAGTTAGTAATCTAGGATGAGAATCTGATGTTTTGTATTGATGACTATTAGCAAAGAACTTCAATTCCTTAGTCATTTTCTGCAAACTCATACTTCATCTGGGAGAGTAGCTAATATAAATTTCTATGCAAATGTGTATCAGCAGGAGTTACATTTCTGTGATAAAGTAAAAGCATCAATATACATCACATAAATAATCAAC
The DNA here is from genome assembly GCA_001517045.1 of Pseudotsuga menziesii. NCBI lineage: Eukaryota > Viridiplantae > Streptophyta > Pinopsida > Pinales > Pinaceae > Pseudotsuga > Pseudotsuga menziesii. The sequence goes on from LPNX011144395.1 coordinate 199,969, forward strand.
CGTGAACACTTACAAAGCTTGGTAGGTTACTTTTGTAGATGTTATGTAAAGGATTACTTAATTAAATACTCCATGGAGCTAAAATGTAATTGTCTCTCAGCCGTGGATTTGGTGTATATAAATGCGTGTGTATGTATGTATATTTGTGTGTTGTAGGTATCGACAGGTTGCCAAGTGAGTTTGTTCCACGTATTTCATTGTAAGCTGTAAACATTCTTTGCAAGTTGTGAGGACTTAACACTTAAATCTCTTTTCAGGTCTCTGACATACTTGGAAAATTTCCGGATCTTATGGATGGGTTCAATGAATTTCTCTCTCAATGTGAGAACATTGGTATGAATTCTGACACTCATTAGATGTCTTAATTTTTCCCATGTGATTCTCTTGTGTTTTCTTTTGAATTATCTTCATGATTTTTTCATAACATGTATGTACAACTTTTGTGTAGATGGTTTCCTTGCTGGCGTGTTTAACAAGAGTGAGTTTTTATCCCAACTCCACTTTAGGTTATGCTTTCTCCTAGTTGATATTAAATGCATTTCCCTCTAATGCTCTTATTTTGCATGAAGCAAAAAGAAGTGTGTGAGATTGGGGAATTTTGAACCATGTCTTTGTCAGGCTTGTGAGTGGAAGTCTTCTCAGTCTAGATAGAAAATGGCATGCAATATTCTTGTAAATTTCTAAATTGTAATTAGAGGTTGCAATTGAATTAGAGTCATTGTGGGTAGATGGATCACTTCAAAAACCTATAAAGATGGAGAAGGACAGGGAAAAAGACAGGGAACGTGACCGAGAGAGGGAGAAATAAGAGAGGGAGAAAGATAGAGATCGTGAAAGAGACGGGGAAAAGGAAAGGGAGAGGATTGATAAATCTGAGCTTTACGTTGCAAAAGATTCATCCAGTCACAAGGTTTCCTTACTCCCAAACAAGGAGAAGTATATGAATAAGCCAATTTCTGAGTTGGATCTGTCAAACTGTGAGCGGTGTACTCCCAGCTATCGTTTGCTTCCAAAAAATGTAAGGAAATCTTCTTTAAATTATTATCCATCTGTGTCTTTTGGATTAATTGCACTGAGAGGAGTGATGTGCTCTACGGCCCAGTATGGGAAAGATGTTGTCACGTAACGTAATGTAACTTTACATTACCAAAAATAAAAAGTAATGAAAAAATTTCACTTTGGCCTATAAACCCGAATCTATCAAGCAACGAAGGGATCAAATTTCTTGAGTTTAAAAAAAAATTACACAAGAAATTGGATCCCTCTCGGTGCTTGATAGATACGGTTTTAAGATGGATCTTTGCTGGTTTTAAAGGTAAGCTTGCTTTTTGAGTAAGCTCAAAAGAACTTATAACATTTATCATTTAGATTATGAATTTGTTGTGATGTTTGATTTTATACTAACATGAATGTTTCGATTGTCATGCAGTATCCCAAGCCTCCTGCAAGTCATCGTACCGATCTTGGAGCATCTGTGTTAAATGATATTTGGGTATCGGTGACATCTAGTAGTGAGGATTACTCTTTTAAGCATATGCGCAAGAACCAATATGAGGAAAGTCTCTTCCACTGTGAAGATGATAGGTGTGTGGCTTATTGACATTTGTAGTGTTATTTTTTGATGTACAAAGTCTTTTAGGTGAAACAGTGTCATCAAGTTGCTCTTTATTATGGCCTATTTAATATTGGGCAATGGTGAAATTTTACATCCTTGTGTATTTTATATTATCAGATTTGAACTGGATATGTTGCTGGAGTCTACTTCTGTTACAACAAATCATGTAGAGGAGTTGCTAGAAAAGATGAAAGATGGTACTGCTAAGCAAGATGGTCAAATTAGAATTGAAGATCACTTGACAGGTATTCGTAATTCTGCAAATGTCTTTTGTGGTGAACTTGATGAGTTGTAAGTATTATAGTATCTGGAACATTCTACTCATGTTTATTTTCCTTATTTACAGCTCTAAATTTAAGGTGCATTGAACGTATTTATGGAGATCATGGGCTTGATGTAATTGATCTACTATGAAAGAATGCTACTGTAGCTTTTCCTGTCATATTGATCCACCTCAAGCAAAATCAAGAAGAATGGTCAAGATGTCGTACAAACATGAATAAAGTCTGGGTTGAAGTTTATCCCAAGAACTATTACAAATCACTTGATCATCGTAGCTTTTACTTCAAGCAGCAAGATAAAAAGAGCCTGAGCACTAAGGGTTAGATGATCATTTTATTCTGATATCTTCCTGTCTATTAGAACACTTTTTAACTTGTCATCATTTATGTTTTTTCCCTCAAGTGTCTGTCTGAATAATTTTTAGGTACACTTTTACCTCTTAAGAATGTTATATTGTGATTTTATTTTGAGGTTTCCTTCTTATTGAGGTGATATAGGGAGTGTACTGTGTACCATTAAAATTAAGAAAGGGTTTTTATGTTTTCTTTGTTTGATTTATAAAGATTGTTACCATTGTATCATATATATTGAGAGAATATTGTATTGATTAGTGCTCCTGTTAATGTAGTTCATGATGTATTGATTAGTGCTCATGTTAATGTAGTTCATGATTTCTAGATTGGTGCTATTTCAATTCTCTATTTTGTATTGCATTATTAATTGCTTATATATATCTTAAGCAATATTTTATCACTTGTTAAACAGCTCTTCTGGCAGAGATTAAAGAAATAAATGAGAAGAAGAGGAAGGAGGATGATGTACTTCTTGCTATCGCTGCTGGGAATAGAAGACCAATAATCCCTAATCTGCAGTTTGAATATCCTGATTCTGACATTCATGAAGACTTATATCAAATTATTAAGTACTCCTGTGATGAGGTATGTACAACGATGGAACAATTTGAGAAAGTGATGAGGCTTTGGACATCATTGTTGGAGCCTATGCTTGGTGTCCCAATATGACCTCATGGTGCAGAGGACACAGAGGAGGCAGTGAAAGTGAAGAACTCTGCTGCAAAAGGTAGTGCAACAAGTATAATAGGGGAGAGTAATGGAAGTGCTGGAGCTGACATCGGAAACACTAATTTGAAACAACCAACTCCTGTTGGTAATGGTGAGGAAAGTTCAACAATGGGAACAACAATTTCTGTCAGGGTTAGAATGGCAAATGGTGAGATTACCATCAGGGGAAATGGTATTCATGAAACTGAACAAAACGGGCATAAAAGTGAGGGTGGAAAATCTCATTCCGCTGCACCTGTTGCTGATGAGATGCCTGGTACAGCCATGCAGGTTGGTTGCATTGAAAAGTTAGATGACTCAAATGCTGTGAATGCAGTTGCAACAGAGTCAAGTTCAGGACGATTGGGGTTGGAGCATGTATCAGGTTAGATACTCATCCCATGTATGGTACACAACTTCAAATATACTTAAAATTATTAGAAGAATTTGGCTTTAACAAGCACTGTAATGTAGATAATATTAAGTTCATTTTTAACTATTCTGTTTATTTCTCTCATTTTGAGGTTAATTGTGTTGTACTTGGTAGGGACTAGTGCACAGCATTCAAGGCCTGGGAAAATGGTCAGTGAGAGTGGTCCAGAGCCTTCTATAAAAGACAGGGAAGGGCCTTTAGAGCCTTCTGGAATCTATCTTTCATCATCCATATTTTCCATGACAATTTCTATGCCCCAGATGGCTTCATATTTTTTGCCCATTTGATCCAGCTTGCTTAAAATTTCTTGTTGTTGTTTTCCTTGCTCTTCAATAACTTGGGCAATAAAGGTTTTGTTGACTCAGTACAACTCGACCAATTTCATGTACTTGGTGTCATTGCTTCTGAAGAAGCTTGTGTCTAGGACCCAATTTACAGATTTCTCGTCAATTTGTTCTATAGGGATATGTTTTCTTTTATCGCTGACCGCTTTTCAATGTGTTCAACTTTAACCTCTTTATTGACAGGCTTGGAAAAGCACCTATGGTTTATGCTAGATATAGTGATTGCTTCATCCTAGGCTCTTGTTTCTCATTTTCTGCGTTGGCTCCCAATTTTTGAATTCCTACAGGCTTTTGGCCTTCCATCCATAGCCCCATGCTGACTGTTTTCAGCCCTAGCCTCTTACTTAGATTCCATCTTCTAGGTCTTAGGAAAGGTTCCCAAACTCAGGAAACCTCCAAACGTTCATTTAATCATTAGTTTACTGTCTACTTCAATGGTTCATTTGTGCAGAAGTTATTTCTTTAATGCACATTTCTTATTGTGTTGCTTGCATTGGATGTCCAGTTCTTGTAGGTATGGTAGCAAAAGTGCACTGTGAAACAAACTTGCATGGAACTTTCTCAAATAAGAATGCATTCAAAGAAACATGAATAAAATTTAAGTTTGTAGATCCTTGGCAACAGTTTCCTGAAGTGATACCATCAATAGACAATCAAGCTTGCTGTAGGGACCAGAATTATAGTGACTTAAAAAAAGGAAGGATGGAAAGATATGGGGTGCATCATAACAAAGAAATTCTTAAGCAAGAGGAAGTTTTTCAAGGACAGGTACATAAGCAATATGAACCGAGAAATAAGAAATAAATGCATGATTTCACAAGGTTTAAACATATTATGTTCCTTCTCTAAAAAAATCCCTTATAAAGTTTTCAAATTATAGGAATGTTAGGTGGAAGGTGATTTTATTCCCATAAGATTGGGATTATCTGCAAAGGTCTGAAGCATTCTGTTTGTTCTTGGGTTGATGCAGGTCCGTGAACTACATCGTCTCTATCATGTTTAGAATTTAATAATGGCTGATCTTAGAAACAAAGATGGCACATCAAATTTTGCTCTAGTAAGAAGACAAACTAGTCCTGTCATCTTTCAGTTTGGATCAAACCATATACAATCGGAAGAAAAAAGGAATTTTTGGGATGCTCTCACCGGTTCTACAACAGATAAAGACAATATATGTTATAGACAATCTGTTTGGGGTATGGATCGGATGCAGACCTTTAGTTCTTATTTTATTGGACAGAGCATACCAAATGGCCTGCAAGAAATCAAAGATGGCTAGCAAGATCTCTACAGATTGCAACCTAGCAGAGGTACATGCAAAACTTTCGATCTTGAAAAGACTGCCATGGAATATATGAATGACAAAGATACATATCCAAATGAGGAAGACACAACTTTAAGAATATGTGTCAACGATCGTCCAAAATTGGACAAATCATCGAGTTTCCGCATGTGTCTTGAACCTGATACTGATGTGCAGCTGACCTTGGGTACTGGATGGAAAAAAGGTAAAACAAAACATAGTGGTCAGCAAAGTTGTCCAAGTTTAGGATTATTTCCAGAGGACTACGAACTGAACAAACAAGGCAATCTACAGGTCTGATATGTAGTGATGAAGCAACAGTCTTCCCTTTAGCTTCTGTTAGGCCTGAAACGACTCATAAAGGAAAAAATGGGATGATGGAGGGGACCCAAGGAACTGGGGAGGACTATAAAAGTAATGAAAATTACAGAGTTGAATGGCAAAGGTTTGATGTTGAATATGAGAGAAACAGGAATGAGAGTCAATCCCTTGATCTGCAAACTGGTGAGATATCAAGACGAGAAAATCTGAAACAGCCTCCTTGGCTTGTTCAAGCTTTGAATATGAACAAGACATGATGTGTATTAGAAAATGTGGCTGTAGCCCTAGTTTCACCAAATACTTGGTTTAATATTTTCCTGGCATGGAAACTAAGCACTAGAACAGTATTTGACGGATTATTCGTCTTGAAATTTGAATTTATTACGATCGGTCCAATAAAGTCAGATTCATATGGTTCATTAGGCCTTCTCTCCTTAACAACATGAGTTTTGCGTATATACTTCCTGGACAACAACAAGGCATTGAGGAAGGTCATCCTGGAAGTTGGTGAATTGTTTAGAAAAATGGCAGAGCATGCTCTCAAATCACAATCTATGTTGTGGCAATGCTGATGATAAGACACATGAAGCTTTACGATTACAGGGGTTCCTTACGATGCAGTTGAGGCTTTCATACGCTTCCTTTATTCATTCAGGTAATCTTCACATACTAGAATTGAAAATCCCTAGCTTTAGTTTAAGTTCTGAAGTTCTGTTCTATTCGTATTACATCAATATGAAAGAGGATACAATTTTATCAAAAATACAAATAAAAACACTAAAACCCATTTACTTTAGCGTGAATTCCCTCTTACATCTGGCGAGATTTCTACTTGTTTGTTTTCCATTCCCTTCTAGGATTTTGTTTAAGAATTAAGAGAATAGCCCTCTACAGATGAATTAAGTAGATCATTTTCAGGCTATGTTATACAATTTTCTGGAAACGAGAAATGGTAGGAAATGTATTTGGGCCTGAAATATAGGAGACAGTGAGGGCAACCTCAATGGGAAACAATAGGAAGCAACAAGAAACCTAGGAAATTTCAAATCCCTCAAGATCAATAGAACCCTCGAAGAAGTAGAAGTTATAACTGTTGCGGCTGTGAAAAATAAAATGCAAAGACAACTTAGGATCCTTACACCCTAAAATTCCCCCCTACAGTCAAAAAATTGTTGCTACTGTTTAGAAAATGTTCCTGTCAAAATGAATATGGCCAACTGAAGAGAAAAATGTTATCCCTCCAACCCTCATTTTGTCTTTATTTACCCTGTCATTTTTGTTTTGTGGTTTCTATGCCATTGTGGAGGCTGCCACCAAACCCTTTTGTTAACTTTAAAAAAAATGTTTTGGGAGGCAGAAACTTTGAGCAGTTTTGGGTCCCATTTCAGAAAATTACCAAGAAATGACTGAAACGTTTTAAAAAATGTTTCAGCAGTTTCTGGTTGTTTCCAGAATGTTTCCATGTTGGTTTCTTCCCTCGGAAAGATTTTAGAAGCTGGGGACATGTATCTACTCTCAACATGTATCCAGCTGACTAGAAACAGTTTTCAGGTATCACTGTTTTCAGGGAACAAGTGAAAACTCTGTTTTACTGTTCAGTTATGCAAAACCAATTCAAGATGGTTATCCTGTCTATGTGAAAAAGAAAGTTGTCAAGACCAGAGAAATTTGTTGCTTTATTGGCAAGTTGTCAAGATATTAAGTTGTTGCTTCCATAGCAACGTATTTGAGAGTTGTTTTTAATCATCCACAGGGATGGAATGCCATTGAAAGTGTCTGACATCTGTGTATCAATCTCTGGTTGCTTTCTATTTCACTCGTACTTTTTCACTCAATCAATTGATGTTTGCTGAGCAAAGGTTTCCCTGCAAACTTTTATTTTGGCGAAGCAAACTCCGAACAACTGTTTTTTTTGGCTTTGCTAGACTGCAGTCTTTTTCTTCTCATTACTTCCCCTGTTGGATTTTATGCATACTGAGGAAAGTAGCTCTTGTGAAAGTGGTCTCCTTCTTGAAAGATTGCTTCATCTACTGAGTACCTGAGACTATGGCCAAAACCTAATTGTACATCAGTCAAATTCATCAGCAGTTCATATTTTGCATTGAAAAAAGAACTTCCAGTCTGAGCATCAAGTTGTGCATTAGGTTCATCCATGTGTTCAGTTTGTTAAGTGGTATTTCGTGCAGAAAATCTTACTTAGCCCACGAGCAGAACTGTTTCCATACCTTTTTTTGAATCAAAATAATATGATTTCCAAACTCTAGAGTATGTTCACTATGCTGATGTTACCTTTCAAACTAGGCAATGTGACATAGCATGGGCACTTTGTGTTTTCTAGTGTAATTCAAAGACTCACATCTCGAACACGATAGCAATTTTTATTTTATAGAAACAATAATTTATATTATATGTAGATAAAGGTACAATAATGTCTTACCTATTCCTAGAAGCATATTTTTTACAAATTTTTGGCCAAGTACACTGAAAACTTATGTTAAATTGACATTTTTCTATATTTCCAAAATATATCGTGGTATAGTCACAGAAACATCTCTGAAAACGACAAAAAGAGGAAGCAGTTAGATTACATTTCAACCGAGACAGAATCCATATTTCTTAGTATAGCAGAAAAGGCCACGGCCTAGATGAGACTGGTGGTAGGCTGAGACCAGATCCTAATCAGCGTTGTCATCTATGTTGGTTTCATCTCTATCCTTTTTGGCGGTAGTGTCCCCAATTTCTGAACCATGTTGTTTTGGGTGTATCCTGCAGGAGGCTGGACTCCCTTTCGAGTCCTTAACATATGCGATCTTTCTCCACACCTTGTCCATATATTTTTCTAGATAGATCGTGGTGTTTTTCAGCATGGCTTCCATATCTTTGCCCAGTTGAAGTTCCTCATGGATTAGTCAAACGTCTGTTTTCATCGTTTCAGGCCTTTCATTATTCGTGAGCATGGTTAAGAAGGCCAATTGGATTCTTTAGTTCCCACCACTTCTTTACAATGATCCTTGGGAAACGTTGTTCTTGCTCCATCATTAATGCTATCTATCTTTGGAAACTAACATCTTGATCCTTATCATTCAGGTATGAACAGGAAGATATGAAGAAATATGTCCTCCATCTATTAGTACTTTCACATGTGTTTTCAGTACCATCCTTAAAACTAGTGTGCACACAAAATTTGGAGCATGGATTGCTCACAACAGATAATGTTATTGATGTATTACAACTGGCAATATTATGTGATGCGCCATTCTTGAATCTGTTATGCATGCGCCTTATTGTGAAGAGCTTCAAAACTGTTGCTAAGTCAGAGGGATGGAAAGTGATGAGACAGTCCAATCCTAAGCTGGAGCAAGAGCTTCTGGAATCTGTCGTTGAGGCTGATTCTGTGAGTAGCTAAACCCAAAAATAAAAGTGGATTGAAATAGATAATTAGAAATACTTAAACTTATAGCGCTGATTAATAATCTGGGTTTCCATTTTTACATTAACAGAGAAAGAAAGAGAGGCTTCAGAAGATAGAGGAGAAGAAGATATACCTACAACTATATGATTCCATGGAAGCACTTGTTCACATATGCAGAGATGGCTGTCGAACAATAAGGCCTCATGACAAGGATTTAGATGAAAACCAAGGGCCTTGCAATTTCCCGGCTTGCAAAGGGATCGAATCCTTAGTCCGACATTTTGCTTCCTGTAAAACTAGAGTCCCTGGTGGATGTGTACACTGCAAAAGAATGTGGCAACTGCTTGAACTACATTCAAGAATGTGTTCTGAACCAGACATCTGCAAGGTTCCTCTTTGCAGGTATAATCAAACATACATGTTTAAGTGCTTGTCATTACATTCTATTGGCATTTTATTCCTTAGAAAAGATTCTTATTATTGATTCATGGGGAAGCGATTGTAGATGTAACTTCCTAATAGAAGGCTCATCTGCCCAACCACCTTTGCAAGTGCCAAGATGTGTGGATGAATCTTCAAATGCTGTGTGTGGTAGAAAAACATAGTTCCTGTGGTAGAAATGTTGTGTGTGGCAGTCTTGCATCATATTCTCTGGACGCAATAGAAATAAGCAGAATGAGAATAGACAGGAAATAATCCATGCAATGCTTATGAATGTTCAAGGATTGACACGAGAAAATGTTGCAAGCCATCTACAGGTATAGTTGAGTTTCTACCATATTTTTACATACCTAAAACTAAATCACCTTTCGTGCTTAGATTTTGGATGCTAATTTATAGATATGTTGTATTATTTGTCTTTTTATGATTCTATTGTTTCTGCAGGTCTAATTGATTTGTAATCTAAATATGTGTATAGCTTTGATTAAACAGAGAAGTCATACTTTTTGACTTAAATATTTGTCTGAATTGATTAAAATTAAATCCTTTTTTGATGGTGTGCTTTTTCTTTTTTGAATAATCTGTATAAGTATAGACTGTACTTTAAAAGGCTCAGCGGTGTGGCGAGTCAATGGGGTAGCATGGGAAATGCATTTGGAGGAGGCAGGGAATATTAGTTTGGTTCTCTTTGCCAAGTAGATGGAATTAGTGATTTGGAAGTTCTTGCTCAATCTGGTCACCTGTCTGCTCGTGCTCTTGAATCATTGCAAGCAGGAGTTCTGGGTAGATTAAATGGTTCAGTAGGCTTGGGTTTACCAGGTCTGAATTCCTCTGGAATTCTCCAATTTGCCTCTCTTCCAGGCCTAGGCTGTAATAACAGCATTGGAAAAGCACAAGGAATTGCACCTGTTAACAATCCAATGAATGCATTTCCATGTTTATCAACTGGACTTGAACTAGATCAGTTACAGCAAAAACAACAAATTGCTAGACTTGGAGATATAGGTGCTCCTGTGGATGATCCTGTAGGATTTCGCATGATGCAGCGGCAGTTGACAGCTACAAATAGTTCCCCTGTTGCCCTGGGTGGAGGTAGCAGTGGCAACATCTCAGTGCATTCAACAAATAATGCTTTGGTGTTGCAATTGATGCAACAGCAGCAGCAGAAGCATGGAAGGGGTTTGACCACCTTAACCACTGAAATAAATATTAGTCAAAGATCGGGGGCAAGTGATATTAACATGGTAATGTCTTCTCAACTACCTAATACAAATGGAAATAGTGGAAACTAGGGTAATGGTGCCGCAGTGTCAGTTTTACCAACAAATGCACGTTCAGTGGGTGGCCCTCTAAGTGGTACAGGTTCTGGTGTGCAGAATGTAAGGGAAATCCTTTTAAGTGCCTCAAATGTTGATTGTATGTCAATGGACATTTCTATTCCTCCAGTTAATTCTCTTGTAGGGCCTAGCTCTCATAATCTTATCCCAAGAAATGACCTCTCTCTGTCCTCTATTAGTGCAATGAACAATAGCACTGGGAACATAAGCGAAGTTGTGCCATCTGACAATAGAAGACCTAATCTTCCAATTCTTGGTAATATGAATACTTTTCTTAGACAGGGTATGAATCAAATTATAAAGAAAGACTTGCAAAATCATAATCAAGATTTTGGAACCATTTCAAATCCTCTATTAAATACTCAGTTGAGCCAGGCATCTCTTCTTAATCAGAAAATGGTGGGAACATATATTGCTCAATATCAAGGGCAGAACACTGGATTTTGTGATCAAAAGATGAATTTGGATTTCAAACCACCAGTGAACTCAGTTGTTCCAGGGTTTGGTGGATGATGTGAAAGTGAGCAATCCACTGCAGACAGTCAAATGAAGTTGAGGGAATATTATCCAATAGATCATGTAAAGATGGAGAATGGATTTCTCTCTGAAAATTGCAATTCTGGAGATGAACTTATGAACTTATCTTTAGACAAGTAAGTGTGTTTTTACGAAGTCCTCTTGAGATACAATATAACATTCTAAGCTAGGTCTCTTAATTGTGCTTTTTCTTTATGGTTATTGATGAGAATATACTAATACATTTTGAAAAAATAGGTTTCAACTTACATGGCTTGCAGTCATAGTAGTCTGTTATGCTTTTTTTGGGCACTGATTGAGCCTGTGTTTGTTCTCTTTGGCAAATTTGACTTGTATTTTTTTCCTTAAATCTAGTTTTCTTATGTGGATTATTTCCTAGATCTCTGTTTCTGTGAAGCGGCTTGTATTGATACAATCTATGTTTGTTATATATGTTTAACATGCCAGTATTTTATTGTGTATTAAGAAATTCACTTCATTCAATTACTGTGAAGCATAGATAGCTGTCCTTATTTGTTCGTTGCCTTCCATGACCGTTGCATGCTTTCTCTCTTTCCTTTCTCATGTCATAATGTTGCATGTGGCAAGGTGGGTTTGGACTAGTGGTTAGGGGGTTGGTACTCACAAATTTAATATGTTGGAATTCAATATTATACATCTCAATGTCCTTGTAACTACAGCTGACTATATACTGTAACATAAACAATTTCATTTGCACTACTAACAAAACCCCATATTTTGATTGAAGGAAAAATTTAATCTAATTTACTTTGTATGAAACTACCCATTTTCTACCTAAGAAAATTCTATACACAGAATATAAGTTAGAAATATAATTATTAATGCTGGTCTTGATGCTGAACACAACGGAAACAAAGGGCTTATTTTGTTAAGTTGTTAAATCACCCTAAATATTAATTATTGATGCTTCTTTTTGCTAAAATTCCAGCTATATCTTCCCTTTCCATGCACAAAATATTTGCATCTTTGAGGTATGAATTTATATAGAATGTCTTGTTTTATTGCCAATGTTTTGGGTGAAACCATCTAGAATCATCGAACCCTCAACCCCTTGACATCATTGCAGTTTTATGATTATTGAGGCTGCTGCCATCAAAGATGGCAGTCGTGTCCAATTTTCTTTTCTAGGGTGGAAATTTATTGAATAGGCAGGTCCTGTTACATTCAATTTATTTTCATCCATGAAGTTTCATGGTTATTGAGGCTGCAGTTTCATGCTTGATTATGATTTTGCCAGTCTTTCTTTATAATCTGATTCATACCCTGTCTAAGACCAGTATTCATATTACCAAGAATTGGAAGATTAGGTCTTCTATTGTCAAATGGCACAACTTCGCTTATGTTCCCAGTGCTATTGTTCATTGCACTAATAGAGGATAGAGAGAGATCGTTTCTTGGGATAAGATTATGAGAGCTAGGCCCTACAAGAGCAGGTCTTTATCTACTTTCCAGGTGTGAAGTACAAGTTCCAAACCTTTTGTGCAAGTTTGGTAGAATAGCCCTTCAAACCTGGTGCCTAAGAAGGAGGAATACTGTTCTATGTTGTGCATCCACTTGGAGCCTATTTCTCAGAGCACTTCCAACCAAATAAAAGCAACGTGCTCTCTGTGCAGGATGGGCAGTTTTCTCCCTGTCGCCCCTCTATCCAATGGAGTCATTCTATGTTTTACACAAATAGAGGCTCTGATATAGTAGATGATAGATCCTTTGGGAAGAGGAAAACTAGGCACCTGTCATTTAAATTTTTAGAAGCTAATGTCAGACTTTTGAGCAATTATGTTATGTGACCTGGTCAAGTTTGGTTGGTTTTCCTTGGCCGTTGGATATAGAAGGTTCCCTTTTGTGTATCCCTAAAGAAATTTGCCTTGTTGTGCTTGTTGAGTTCATTTGAAATCAATCCTAGGCAGCTCTTTTTGCAGATGAGCTCTGCCTTGGTGTCTGTTGTTGTATACGTTTGTGTTGGCATTGCATGAGTCATGGTCCCTTATACTATCAATCTAGCTATGTCTCAAGCAGAATTTTTGTTGTGTCAAAGAATTCAACATGTTGATTTTTCTTTTATCTGATAACAGAGGGTTCTGGTATTGTCTATCCTAGTATTCTTATTTTGTCTATGATTTTCTAGATTGGATCAGTAACACCCCTTTCCTCGATGCATTTTCAATTTGTATTTGTTTTTCTGATTGTGAATTACGAATTCAAAATCTTTTGTAGTTAGTAAATTGGTAATCCTCTGCTGATATTGCCGATAGGTTTAGCTATGTAGGGAATGATAGACAATATTAGAAAACGAAGGATTTCAAGCATGAAAATAAATGCTCACAATCATGGAGACAAAATTTCTTAGAGCAGAAAGACTGAGATCTCCCACTAATCTTATATCTATTAAATACTCTCTCAATATTTCTCTGCCTCCCACGAAGAACACAATCGAGCCTGTGTAGTGGAGAGATATGCTCCTTTTTGATCCAGTAATCCACTAGAACTACCTATCCTTCGCACACACAAATCATGCTTATATTTATGTGATCACTAAGAATATTTAATAAAAGGTGTGCCCCCTGCATTGGCAAGCGTGCCCAGTTTTTCTTTTTGGGTGAAAATGTCCAGAATTGTCAACTCCCGTGAAATTTGATTTTTTTATCTATCTGTGGAATGTTATGGTTATTGAGGTTGTTATTCAGTGATGTATGATTTTCATTTTTGGGCAAAAATGTCTAGAATGTCAACTCTTGTGACATTTGGCTTTTTCCATCCATGCAATTTTATGTTTATGGAGACTCATTAATCTTCGATGTCAGCTTTTTTGTCCAATTTTCTTTTGTGATTGGCTAAGTGTATTTGTCATGGTGTCTGTAGCAGCATGAAGGGATCAGTTTCATAGATTGTAATGCGGGATGTGATGGTTATCCTCTGGAAAGATGCATGTGAAATGGGTTTGTGCTGGGTGGCAAAGAGGTCTGTGCTATCTGAAGTAGCTCAGATATGGTGTATAATTAAGGTGCTTCAGTTTGTATCCAATCACTTGTAATCATTGCAGTAGATCCATTCAAAGAGGACTTGTTAACCTTCAACCCCTTCATTACTTCTTGCGGAATTTGTACAACTTACAGTTGCTTGCATATGGTTATTTTCCTGATGTGCATTGAGCCATCATTTCCATATTTTTCTACATGGCTCAGGTTTTCCAACACTAGCAGACAAGAAGTAAGATGATTGATTAGTTGTAGGAGACCAATTGCAGAGTTTGTAGATGATTAGGAACACTCAGAATTGGTCAGGACAATTAGAGATCATCTGGAATCTCTATGAACACTCAGTGTTAAGAATGACTAGAGATCATCTGGAATCTAACCAAGTTGACTACTGTTTCAATAAATTAAAAGCTAAACACTCTTTTGTTGCTATCCAAATATGTCCAGTATTAACCTTTATTGTTTAGAGAGTCAATCCATGCTCTTTCAATATAAAACAGTTTTGTTATCTTCCAAAAATTGTAGCCTATTTCGGAATGGAATGGGAGGAGTCCCTTTTTAGTTGCCTCATATATTGTATGTGACGTTTGCATATTATGAATACTATATAATTATGGTGCAATTAATTCAACTTACCGTCTTTATATAATTATGGTGCAATTAATTTAAATAAGCCAAACAACTGAATAATTTCCTCTACTGTTAAGGGTGGTGAAACAGGTATGGTTTGCAGTTCTCCATCTCCTTTAACTATAGTGTCATGTGATGATTGAGATTCTGAAGCTTACCATCTACATTCCGCCTTCTTGTGGTTTAGTACATTAAATATTTTTTTAGGTGACAAGAATAGTATATCCTCTTACTTGGTTTGCTGCATCTATTGGTACAATGCAATTTCTTTCTCCAGTTATGCTATAATAGTTTCTATCTCTTGTAGGCGATAGCCCCACGGGAATTGGCACTGCAGACCAGGATAAGTATGAACATGTCACAACTATAGAACATGGATAGTGAAGGACTTGGTGGTTATGGTTGGGTTGGATACTTTCTTGTGATTTCTGAGCTCCAAAAACAAGTGTTCAGTTTATGAGAGGCCTTAAAGCTCCCGCCTTGCAATGCATCAGCAGATTTAGATGAGGTATATTAGTGCTCTCCTATGTCAAACAATATAAATTGGTAGTGTTGGTCTCTAGATATTTTGAAGCTATGATTGCTTGGACTTGGCCTGAGAATTTGTTGCAGTAGTGTAATTTTGTTTTTCATCTTGATTAGAAGAGTTGTAAGTTGTTTCCACTAAAAATATATATTGAATTTTATTATAACACCTATTAACATGTTTATTGTAGCTATTATTAAGCACCATGGAAGCACTCCATAAAAGACGATTCTTCTTTTCAGTTCACCTTCTCTTGTTCCAACAAGGCCAGCTCATCAAGCGGCTTCCCCTAATGTTTCACTTCCCTCTTCTCTTTTGATTTATGTTTATTGCATGTTTGGGAAAGTAGGTTTATACAACTTTTCTCACATACACAAGTCATACATTTTAATTTTTTGTTGCACCAACATTTCCAACTTGTGTTTGAGTGCATTTGTTACACTTTTGCACCAAATCATACATAGCAGCATGACGACTCCACAGGTAAGGAAATCTATTATTTATTCTTTTGGGCGTTGGATTTGAGACTTTCTTAAATCATTAATCAGTTTCCATAGTTGTCATGTCATTCATTAACCACATGACATATAGGGGTGAACTTCACAGATTGCACTATGTATATAGGTTTCTACCTGTGCAGTTGAGCATAATTGTTTTGTGGATTCGTTGATTATATTTCCTGTTGAAATCCATTTCCTGGTTTAGAGCTGAGTTTTACTTTTCTTAGATACTAAATAGTTGTAGATTTAGCCATTCAAGTTTAATTTTAACCAATTCTTAAATTGAATTTGTTAGATTAGATTTTCCTATTTTGCACATGATCTTGGTTATTGTTGTTAGTTGTTGAACAAGATAAATAATTTGCTTCATTGTTTTTCTAATTTACAGTTCATTGTTTTTCTATTTTACAAGTGATTAATTTTTATTGGATTTTGTAGGAGTGAGCTTAACTTATAAGTGGGCCATTGAGTATGAAGAGCTCGCTACTGAGGATTTGCCATTCCATATGAAGAGCCTGATGTTGAGGATTTCAAGCTGCTAAGTGTGGTTTTGAAGCTGCTGACGTGGGATTTAAGTATGGTTTTGAAGCTGTTGATGTGGGATCCAAGTATGGTTTTGCAACCAAGTGCAAGTATGATGGTTTAGCCATTGTAATATTTTGAAAAGTGATGGCTTTCCCATAAATTTATATGGAAATTAATGTGTTTTTGAGAAAACTCATATTTATTGTAATACTTTTGACATTTCATATAATATAATTTGTGGTTTAAAACTTATATATATGGTTATACTTATATTATGTATCAATGTTGTTATTATTAACTAATTAATATACAGTTTTTTGACCTTGAGCATAGTATGTATTTTATTGTTCCTGTCTTGGTTTGAGTCCACTTTGCTAGCAAGTCTTGCTCCGGATTATCTGATTGTTGATCACCTCCGATACTCTCAGTATTATCTGACCTGTTATAACAGGGATGATGAGAAACGTCTGCTATGGTCAGGCTGTAGTTCCTTCTATATGGATGCAGCAGTTCACATGATTACATTTGTTATTTTGTGATGCATTGATCGCTGATTATGCTCAGACATTTGATTCTATGTAAATGATTTCTTTTGATTCTTTTGAATAACAAAGGCTGGTATTTTTTCCTCTGAAAACTAATTAATATGACATTACATGATTTACATGTGTATTAGATTTTATTTACGAGTGTTGTAATTAATTATAATGTGACTGTATAATTCACATGTGTATTAGATGAGAATAAATGTATGATTCTTTTTTTAATTTAAACATAATATCATATTAAAAATTTATATTGATTAATAATGGACACCATTCAAACTACTAAAATTTAATGACCATACATAAAGCAACTAAAAATGACTAAATTAGTGACCAATAAATGAGATTAATGACCAAAATTCGCAAATAAAATGACCAATAATTGAGAGATACACGACCAAACAATGAAATACAAATGACCAGAAAAATGACCAAAATTCGCATATCAATGACCAAAAATCAGTTTTGGTGGCTAATTTATGGTCTTTTATTACGCGACCAAATTTGGTCATATTCTAGCTTGTCATGTGATCATTAATTTGGTCACAAATGTGGTCATATATTTGGTCATTGATTCAAATATATGACCAAATTAATGACTAAATATATGACCAAATTAATGACCAACCGACAAGCTATAAATGACCAAAATAAAAATGACCAATTTTGGTCATGTAATAAAAGACCGCAAATTAGCCACCAGTGATCGCCAAACCAAAAGTGGTCATTGATATGCCGATTTTGGTCATTTTTTTGGTCACTAATCTCTCATTTTCCACTAGTGCTCTCGTGTTGGTAAGTCTAGATTTCACCAAAGATTTCCTAGTATTTTCTTATGCTTCAAAGCATACTATTACAGTAGTTTTGTTGCAGAGGAATGATGAAAACATGGAGCACCCATATAATTATTTAGCAAGATGTTGAGGGAAGAATTAAAATATGATATCATGGAGAAACAAGCATATGCTTTGGTTAAAGCTTTGAAATATTTCAGATTGTATATTCTCCACAAATGTAATTGCTCATGTTCCAACCACTGCGGTAAAAGGGATTTTGACACAACCCGATCCAGAAGGTAGAAGGGTGAAATGGATAGCGACATTACTAGAGTATGAAATAGAGATAAATCATACCAAGCTGGTTAAGCGAAAATGATGACAGATTCAAATTGTGAGTCTTTACAGATCAATTTTTTATCCAGTCAGTCTAATCAGTTAGATACAGAGGTGGAAGTAATGATTGACTTTGTTCCGTCTCTGTGGTACTCTGACATTGTTCATGCCCTTCAAAATTTACAAGCACTAGTAGGATTGAGTAAATCAAGAGCAAGATCCGTTAAATTGAAAGCTGCCAAGTTCTGTATTATAAATCGATATCTTTATTGGAAGGATCGTGGAGGTGTATTAATCAATTGTCTTTTGGAAAATGAAGCTCAGCATACAGTCAAAGAGTTCCATAAAGGATATTGTGGACGACATCATTATTGGAAGGTGACGGAAAATAAAATTATGATCAGGTTACTATTGGCCAACACTATTTTTAGATGTGTATAAAGAAATAAGCATATGTAATTAGTGTCAGATTTTTTATGGTAAAAGAAAGGTAATTCCTCTTCCTTTAAATCCAATTAAAGTAGAAGGTCCTTTTTAGTAGTGGGGTTTAGATTTCATTGGAGAAATAAATCCCAATTCTTCAGGATAGCATAAATGGATCAAAGTAATTCCTACAAGGAGAGAAATTGAGACTGTAATCATCGATTTTCTTGAGGAGAACATACTAGCTAGATTTGGGTGTCCCAAAAGAATAGTAAGAGATAATGCAGTAGCCTTTAAATCCAAGAAAATGATTAATTTTTGTCATAAATATCATAGCATCCTAAATCACTCAACTGCTGACTGTCCACAAAAAAATGGGTTGGCTAAATGTTGAAATAAAAGCTTGGTAAGGATCATCAATAAGCTGTTAGAAGATAATAAAAGATCTTGGAATACCAAAATCAAATATGCTTTATGGACTGACATGATTAGTATGAAGAGAGAGACTGGAATTTCTCCTTTCCAGTTAGTATATGGAATTGAAGTTGTCTTTCCAGCATCATTGGGTGTTCCAGTTATGAGGTATTTTTAGGAGTGGCAAGAAGAACCAAACCACATGCAAAGGAGGATAAATCGGATCATTGAGATAGAAGAGAAAAGGAATAAGGCCTATGACAAAGTGCAAACACATCAAGAAAAGATGAAAATTACTTTCAACAGAAGAGTAAAGGAAGAGCAGTTCCAGATTGACGACTTGGTCTTAAAGTGGATGCTCCTAAAGAAGATAAACATGGAAAAGTTGATCACATGTGGGTAGGTCCTTATGTTATTGCTGGACATAGAGGGAAAAATGCATTTCTTTTGTAATATCCGAATGGGGTTTCTTTATATAGTAATCCTGTCAATGGATGTTTTTTGAAGCACTACCTGTCCTAAGAAAGAGGGTAAACTTTGTATCATAGTTTGTAAATATTTATTTTTGAAAGTAATACAGATGGTGAGCCGAATATTTTTTAAGCCCGGAGTGAAGGCCCTAAGATTTAGTAGGTAAACCATTTTTCTCTAGTAAAATATATCAGCAAAAAAGTAAAAGATTGAAAGTTTTCATATGAAGATTAAAGATAGGCACCTGGTCTATGAGTTCTTTGATACCTCGTAGGGAGGATATCATCCCCAGATGGAGCTAGCTGTTAGCACCTCTGTTTTGAACAGTTGTTAAAGAAACATGGTGGAGAAAAAATAAAAGGTTACATGAAATTTGGCTAAGATTAATAATGTGAATCTATCATAAAATGGTGCATAAAGGCTAAATTGGATCATAATCTAATGATGTAGAATAAAAGAGGTGAAAATATATGGTTTGGTATAGATCTGCTCTATGAAGATGCGAGGGAGATAAGGAGAAGCAGATGTGGTTAACGAAAGATGAAGATCGACAGTTGTGGAACGAAGCGGATGAAATCTACGGTTGGTAAAGACTCTGCTTTATAAAGATGCATGTTTTTAAAAATAAAAAGGCCCAGCAGAATGTGTACAGGCAGTTTTAATCCATCGGCTTAAACAAAAAGCGAAGATTCATCAACGGTTGTTAGTGGCTCTCGAGGATGAAGTTGCACGATGATTGAAATGGAAAGTTGGTAGAGAAATAAAAACCATGATACACATGGAGGTTTAGAATGCATTCCGCGAATGAAAGTGGTTAAAGAAAAACCGCTTAGTGGAGCCTCCAGAATAGACTATTATATAAAGGTGAGGTTGACTTATTTTTTAAAATCATTTTTATTTTGCATGCGGTGGACGAGTGAAGGAGATTCCCCGCCATCCTTTCACAATCAACCTTACGTATATATAGTTATAGTCACAGGTAAGCTTCGAATACTTAAGCTCTGTTTAGAGAATTATCACCATTATCTGTTATGGAGAAAGAGCAGGGGTTAGAATTTCTTAACTAAGTTTTGCAGGAAAGAGAGGAATTCATGGTTGATAGATATAGAAATGTGTATGAACTGGTTATGTCAGTCGAAAATGTGTCAATTTCTAAAGATAGATTGTGGCAGTATAGTTTACAGGGAAATGATGTTTTGAATGTCTGCAAGTCCTTTCTGTAGTACTTCGCCATTGAGCAGACTTTGCCATTCCTTGAATTTGCTGAATGGTGTGCAAGTAGTTACTCACCTTCTGAGAGAGTCATCATGAGTCATTCCACATCCAAGATATTATGTAATATTGATGCAAAGACCATTTGTGGAATTCTTAATTTGCCTAATAGCTTCCCTGACAGTGGTGAATCTGTGAATGAGTCGGTATTAGTCAAAGTATACAAAGGTTGTAAAACTGAGATTAGATGTGAGTTTCTGTCCAGTATTCTTAATGAAGATTAGTTGTTAGAGGGTCTTTTCATGCCGTATAGTATTCACATTTTCAAATAATAAGTGCAATTGGTTGTGTCTTTGGTCTACCAAATTTTAGGTCTAGATGACGACATTCATGTCAATGAAGTCGTCTTGGGATTTTTATTGAAAATGAGTTCAGTTAGTCCTGAGTCCAAGTTCCATTCAGTCCATTACTTCAGTTTGGATGAGTATTTCACAGAAGTAATTCATATCTAATTAGTTAAGTTCCTGAAAGTCAGATTTTTCAAATACCAATCATACTTGTTGAACATGTCGCTATGTTCAAATGTAACGGAATTACAATTATTGTCTACTATTTTCTCTTCGAATCCGAAGAAAATCAATATGTTCGAGTTCATGAATTTCATTATGTCAGAGATGTATAAGATGCTATTTGACAAGGTATTGCCTAGAGTACTTGAAGAAATGAAGGTGATGATGCAATCGTCTCCTAAAGGGAGGATTGGGGATTGGTTTTTATATAAAGACTTTACTGTTTTAAGAGTGTATGGTTTCACCGAAGAGCCATACAGGCTCCCTGTTTTTCTTAGCCCTAGAATATTTGCACTTGAATTCATGAGACAAAGAATATATGCAAAGGAGGGGCATTTTGGAGCATTCAAGAAGTCCTATAATATCAAATTTCCCCTTAAAGTTGGTCCATTTATCTTTAAAAATAAAAGTGCCTTGATGATTGTGGAAAAATTATTGGAGAATATGGATTTCCAGAAAGAACAGAAGGTCAATTGTGATCCATATCATATAATTTCTCAAAGGGAACAAGGAAATAAGAAAAAAGCATTCGATCATGAAGTTGTTAAAGGATTGGAGGAAATAGCCAATTTGTCTTCTTTTGTAGGAATTCCAAGAAGTAATGAAGGTAAGAGCAGTGGATTGATTACAACAAATCAAGTGCCAGAAAATCCTAGTGTTTTGATTAAAAGAAGTGTTTCTGAGATTGAAAATATGGAGATAGATGATAATAGTTCGTGTAAAAAGACTAAAATATTTTCTCAGAATGATCAAGTTTCAAGTGAAATAGTTTCAGAGGAATTGAAGAAAATAGTTTTGATACCTAAGAAGCCAGTGCAAATGAACCAATTTTCTTTTGGAGGTGAAAATAACATAGAGTTGAGTCCAGTTTTTAAATCCAAAGCATAGTTCATAACAAGTTATGTTGAAAAGTGGATGCAGTCCTTGGAAGAGACTAAAAATCTACTTCCTTGAGTAAGAAGTCTGGTAAACCAAAAGGTGTCACTAATTTCTACTTGGGATCTAGAGAGGAACGCCTTAAAATTAGCTATGGTAACTGAGAAAAAAGTATCAGAAATGGAGGTAAGGCTAGGTAAAATCAGTGTACCTGACAAGATACAGTTCAACAAATAGATAGGAGATATTATCTATTCATATTTGTTACATGCCATGATGAAAATTAACAAATTGCAAGTTCTAGTGGATAAGTTGGAGGTCCAGATGAAACACGAAAAAGTAGAGAATAAAGAAAATTCAATCCAAATAAAGAAGATGTAGGAAGATGTTATGAGCTCGGGAAGTGAACCAAGAGACACACATGCCACCAGAAAACTTTTAGAGGAAAAAGAAAATACCATTCAGGTATTAAAAAATAAGTTCAAAATTCAGAGTTCTGAACACGCTCAGTCCTCAGAGTTGTTGGCATTAAAAGAAGAGAAAGACAAAGTTTATCAAGAAATGATGGAGTATAAAGGCGAAACAATGAAACTACAAGAGTAAAAGAATAAATGGGAAACAAAGAGAACTGAATTGATGACACAAATTTCATAGTTGAAGAAAGACCAGAATGATGAGAAAGAAATAATGGAAGAGTTGAAGAGCCAGACTCCTACTGATACAGATTTGTCTCTTGTAAATATTGAAAAGCCTTTAAGTGATTTTTCCACCAATGATTTGTTAGTTCCAATGTAACAGGTGAGCTTGAAAGATGTAGAAATCAAGGAATTAAAAGAAGAGAATGAGAAAATCAAATCGAAACTAGCTAAAATGGTTGAAAGTAGGAACAAAATATTGTATGACAAAAGTTAGTTGCAAAAAAAGTTTAATCAATTGAAAGAAAGGAATACAGGAAAGGCCCCTCTATAAATAGCTAAGCATATAATCTGGGATACATTATCTGTAGAGGTTACTAAGTTCAAACACTATCTAAATTTCATTGATGACCATAGTGCATTGGTTAATTTAGCCAATCAGAGATTAAAACTAGAAAATGAGAACATGGAGAAGAAGCCCTTAAATACAGCTCAAAATGCACTGAATTTCTTGAATTCCTTAACATATAAAAAATTGCAGGATATAGGGATTAAGGACAGAGTGGCTATTCTATTATCGTCGAAAAAATTCATTAACAAACATCAGCTTATGAAAGTGGTACAAGATAAGGTGAATGAAATGTCTTCACGGGTAAATGATTTCAGGCGTTCCTTTAGAGAATTTTTTGAAGATGGCCTTCCTTCTTTCTGGGATGAAGAAGGAATAATTTTTTCTTAGGAACATTATCATAGTCTGTTAGTACAAAACCGTATTAATCATTCCAAGTTTGATGACTTGGTAAAAGGACTGACTGGGAAAACCATCGTGGACAAATTAACAGAAGACTTCGAAATATTGCAAATATTTCTGATCGTTAGAGGAGGATTGCTCGTTGTATCTTATGAGGCCTATGTGGATCTCGAGGTATCTATTAGAGAAATGATAGAGTATGACACACTGGGTGTAGAACAATGGAGGGCAATGGAAAGATTCGGGAAGACAAAGTATATTCTTCATCCTTAAAAAACAGGTGTTGCGCGCTATGGAGCTGTTTATTCGGGCCTTGCTGTCACCAAGTTAATTTCAATTAAACGACCTGTTATTAGAATCGAAGCATGTAGTTTATTCCTAGTTGTTAGGGATATGGTTACAAAGACTTTTATTAACATATTGTTCAGTTATTAATCTTCTTGGGAAGAAATTATCTATGTATATATTTGCATTTACTTGATGTTTTGGGGGTTGGAACCCATATGTTGGATTGATGTTTTTTGAGGACATATAATTTTTTGAAATAACAAAGCTGAATGCGGGTTGATTATTAGAGATTCCTGTTTCATTTACGTTACATTATGTGCCTTTATTTTCTATGTTAGTGTTTTCCTAGTGCTTACATTTCATTTTGTTTTCTTCATATCTGAAGCTTACTGTTGAATAGTTCAGAATTCATGCTTGTTGTGCTCTGACTATTGTTTCAGATATTTCATAAATGTTTCTGCTAAAGTTAATATGTAATTCATCTTATGATGTTCTATATTGATGGATTGTTCATGTTTCTTCCTTATCCACCTGAAATCAATGAATGATTGTAACTAGATGGTTATCTTGCCTTTGTTGAAATCCTATTTATGAGAGCTTTGTTTTATCTTTATCTATTTGACTCCATTTACCAATGGTTATGTGTATTGTTTCAACCATATGCATAATGTTAAAATATTGATTCCTATATCTGGCCTTGCTAAATTTATATTTGAGAGATCCCTCTCTGGAAAGAAAAGCCTGTTTCTTTCTAAAGTGGGTTTTGCTGTTACCTTTGGGATTTACCTTTTGCAACCTGGGTACTTTCTGAGTGATAACATAAGGTATAATTAAAACCCAAATGAGGTGTTTGCTATAACCAAGAAGTGCAAATATTTTAGTGGAAAAACGGTGGTGGCTGCTAAACCTGGAGGAAAAAATAAAACTAGTCATAGTTACTAGTTTTAACTCTATGTTTCTATNGCTTAACTAAGAGGCAATGTATAACTACATACACTTGTGATGAAATTTTGAGAAACCAATTCACTAATTTTTTATGCATTTTTTCTGTTCATGCTTGTGCACATGCATTTCATCTTGTTATGGCCATTTCTGAGGAATTTATTCAATTTGTATCATGGGGAAATGTCTTTTGAGGGTTGGAAATTTGGGTTTCATGTGGATGGAGACATTGTATAAAGGGAGGAGTTCTATATTTTTCAATTTTTGGTTGTATTAGGAAGTTTTGAGTTCTTGAAAATGAATTCATTGTAATTATTCACTCATCTTGGTTGAGGGAGATGTGAATTTAATTAGTGACTGTTATTTTCAATTTGCTAAATAATACAAAATTTGGTTGTTTTATACTATTAAAAACATTATTATAGGTTTAGAATTGACAAAAAAGAATTCTATGGGTGATTGAATTACCTGATTAGATGATAATTCACTGGTGGATTTTTCTCCCCTCCAACTATATCACCTCCTCCAACAATCCACGACACCTAATTCACTCCCATTCGCTCCCATTTTTTGCGTTACTAATGGTAGAATGCGCCGCGGGTTTTGGGACTGTGTATATAAATTTATTTTAATTTTACAAATTGCATACGCGTTTTATAACTACATATCGCGTACACGTTTTGTAGTTATATAATGTGTACGCGATATGTTTTCCTATCCTACATGCCCCATGACATGTCAGACTCAAATTGAACCATAGCAAGTCCTATGTAACAGAAACACATTGTATTTTTATGTAACGTGATCATGTTTTTGAATACTAGGATTGGATCTAAAAGGTCCCTCATCTTGTTGCACTCACCCATATGTCCAATTTTTTACATTAAGCTATCGACAAAGCGACACATCCTGTATTTTATGATCAGTTTATTTTCATCGGATCTCCAACAACAAAATGGTCTCATCGGATATCTGAAACTTCATTGTCATATATCTGACTACAAATCTCTTAATATACACATGAAATATGTGACACATGTACGTCATATATGCGACAACATACCCGTCGGATATTCGAACCCCAATACTTTACAAAAGGAATGATATCCGAGGACAAACCCATTTGATAACCGACACCCAATGCTTTACATATGTTTGGATATCCGATGACATAACCAACGCATATACAAACAAAAAAGAGGAAAACTGATGACATTTGTCGTTGGTGGTATGGCATATCTGACGACATAAATGACACATATACAAATAGAAAAGAGGAAAACTGACGACATTTTCCCTCGGTGGTATGGCATACTCATTCGATATCATGGGAAGGGTCATCGAATATCCGAACATGATCGAGCATTTAAAAAAAAACAAGTTCTATGGTGTGTGGCAGGTCATATCACTCATGAAACTTTAGTGTGTGTTGTTTCTTACCTTAAATTGTGATAATATGTCTCTATTGATGTTGTGAGCATTTCTCATTCCATTATGATTCCTTAGAGTAATAGATGAAACTCTATTAGATATACCTTGTAGTATTGTAAGGTGGGATTTGGAATTGGTGACATGTTGATATGGTGGTGCACTGGGGTTACCTATGTATTCACAAGCTATACAACACATATATATGTAGCTCGGATTATATTTATGGTCATTCTTTTGGGGTGAATTCTCATCCAGTTATGTTGCTAAAGTTAATTTTGAACTACATTCTTGATCCCATGTCACCATATTTTCAATAGTCAATATTCAAATTGTGACCATGTGGTGTTGCATATAAGCATAATGGCTTTATGTGTTGAGCATAGGTTGGAAAATGATATTTTAGTTGATGAATATGAGCTGATATTAATAAGAAGAGATGATGGATATGATTTTAGATTAATGAGAATAGTTCATTGATTATGGTGGTGCATACTCAATTTTCACCTTGCAATAGACACTCCACTCCTTTATTCCTTGGTGAGATCTACACCTATGTGCTTTGCAGTTGAATTTGATATTTTCCACTTATGCCTCAATGTATTTAGCTTCTACAACCAAGTGATCTCCATTCCATGTGTGCCTTTGCACCTATACACATTTTATGTTTTCTACACCTCCAACCTAGACTTAAGCTGCTAGACTCCTCGAGCATGACTAAGGGTTATTCAAATATTCATGCCGGGGGGGGGGGAGACTTTAAAATTTATGAATAGGTGTATGGAATTTAGGATGATTAACTTTTGTTGGGATGAATAATGATGTAATGGATGGGTTTTGGATTTTATTTTAATATTCCCAAGTCAATTTTTATTTTGAGATGAGACCTGCATGGCAAAATAATTATAAACATAAGCATTAGTTAGTATAAAAAATATATAATATATGTATTTGATGTGGGATTATCATATAGTAGTGTGTCTATGATACATGTTATTTATAGATCTCATATTAATAAAAGATCCTATCTTCTTATATATTTTAGCAGTTCCCATTTCAACATGGTGGTAAATGAGATGGAGACTGAATGTCTAAAATACTACCACATATCCTTTTGGATACTTTTCAATATGGAAAATAGTGGCATGTTTAGTTTCAATGGGTTGTGTGCATGAGGTAAATGCACTAGTATGAATTTTCCTAATATCCATATCATTTTCAATGAAATATTCCAAAGACAATGATTACAAAAAAATATGGACAACTAGTACAATATGTCATACCTTTAGAGCAAGGGATATCGGTTTCAAAATTTGTAGAAAACCACGTTGATCATTAATTTTTGTGAGTTGTATAGTGAGCTATTAAAATAGGTCTCTATGACCATTTATGCCAAGCTTGACACCCCCCAAGGATGAATCTATATATAGGACATGCCACACGCCATGTCAATATATATTATATATGTTCACATGAATATACTGATGTCAATAAGACAACGTGTTACTTTAAATATCATACCATTTTTTCAAGTTGTATTGATGCCTCTTATGCTTACATATTAGGTAGTAGAAGTTTTTTATATCTTGCACCAAATACAAGTAATCATGGGAAATCAAGATAATAACAAGAATTGGAAAATCTAAAAAAATAGTATCCCATTTATAAGAAGTGGTGGGATCTTGAACTTACCCCTACTTGTGATTTTGTTAAACCTTGAGATTTATAGTTGGAATTCTCTTCAGATTATCTATTTGGATGGAAAGACCTCATGCAGGGTCCCTCACAACTACATCATATTATAAATATTATTAATACCATGAAAAATTATGATAACAGATAGAACATATATTCCAGAACTGTAAAGGCTACATTCTTTTGCTAACAAACTCATGAATTAAAAAGAATCATGAATTAATTTATTGCCTTAGATTGTAGAAAAAATTATATTATATCTAACATATGTAATAAATTTTGTTCATCCTAGTTCCATTCTAAATAAGAAATGCAAAGATTAGATTCTAGCACTGTACCTTTTTCAACAAGTATAGCAATTTCTTCACTCAATGAATTATCCATAAATGTACCATAATGAGAACTAAAACCCTCCCAAATCATATAATGATGTAATTTTACATTTGTCATAAACTCGGAAAGGACCCATGCCTCATGTGAACTTCCTAATCTCTTGAATACAAGTTATTTAGACAATGAGCACCGTAAACTCTCTTGTTATTGGTTTTCATATTCTCTCTAGCACATTTATGGATTCTCCCTATAGTAATGCACCCATAAATAATATCTAATACACTTCTTATGTCGTAATGTTGTGCTACCCTAACATCATTTTTCTCCTTGTTATTATAGGAATTAGGGTTTCTTGGTTGGTTCAAATTAATCATTTCGGTCTCTTGTGAACATCAACATGGTATACAAGACAGTGTAGGAATCCTTCACTCATTTCTCTATTGGTTTATGCCCA
This sequence comes from Pseudotsuga menziesii, assembly GCA_001517045.1. Lineage (NCBI taxonomy): Eukaryota > Viridiplantae > Streptophyta > Pinopsida > Pinales > Pinaceae > Pseudotsuga > Pseudotsuga menziesii. The sequence goes on from LPNX011144395.1 coordinate 228,380, forward strand.
CAACTAGGGTTTATTTCCTAGCTGAAACCCTAATGTTTATTGACCTAATATTTTGTTGATTCAATGGACATTGATAAAATTATCTTATAAATCTTATCTTTTGTCATCCATAACTACATGCCAATGGTTTATTGTTAAACATTGAACTGATTAGTGATATTCTTGTTGATTCTTAATTTCATTTTATTTTACCCTTTCTCAAACTATCATAAGTATTCCATGTCTCGATTGCCTTACCTATTTGATTTTGAACATCATCTTGCTTTAATCCACCGTAGCAATTCATTGAGATCCTCTTTGTTTCAAGAATAATTTAATATTCTCTACTAAACATGACCAACCATGTGAAGGTGGAAGCTCTTATGGCCAATCCCCCCCCTCACACCACTCTCAATTCCCCATACCCAATGCTTGTACTTGAAAATAAAAATTGTGTGCAAACATGCAGACTTTATCATAAAGAAACATTTACCATTCACTCAATAAAAGATAACATTCATTAAACCATTAATTCATTTAGTAGGAAATAAATATTCATGACATTATGTTACCGAAAATAATTTCATAGCATTTCTTCAATTACTTCTTTCTATTTTTCTTCTCTTCTCAAAATCAAGAAGAAACTCATTGTCTGGAACTTGTTGTCCAGTTCTTGGTGGTTCATGAACTTGTCGTGGATTTTCTGGCAAGGGGTCTAGATTTGTTGCAATAATTTGAAAATGATACATTGATATATTATGGTTATATAATGACAAGTATTTCATCTTAAAAAAATCATTACAAAGGTGTTTTTTTACCTGATGTGGCCACACGATGTACTTCATATTCCTATACTCTAGGTTCAACATGTACAATGTGACCCTCTACATGCTCTATATTTGAAACATGGAAAAGTGTAATTAATGTTCACCATCTACAATGTAATATTTAAAATTGTAACATATGAATAAATTCATTACCAGGATTTGAAGCATGATGTTCGATTGGTTGTTGTCCATATTTGACATTGACTGGATTGTTTCTTTCCTGCTCAAAATAGATTCAATATTTTATGGAAATTTTTTATAATGAATAGGTTGCACAAGTAATAAATATTTATTAAAGTATATAGATTTTATATACCTGTGCGCAAGATAGATCACTAGAAGACTGTGTTTTCCCAGACAATATTTTTCAGCATTCAACAACAACTCCAAATCTATGTTGGAATCCAAGCTCCAAGTATTCCTCAATGGTCACTTCTTTGAATCGGTCGTCCTACATATTTACATAACACCATGAATTTACCTTTTTCCGTGCAATAAAATGAAAATAATTTTTAATTTATTATTTTGATGCATTAGTGGTTTTTCGATACTTACAATTCGTGCCTCCAAATTTGAATAACCACCAAGCCCAAGCTTGCGATGAACAATGTTTTCTTGTCTTTCCCATGCTGCCTATGATGTGTCAAACAACCTACAAAATTGTTGAAATACATTAGATATTCCAAATTTGATATATAAATTAATAATAATAAGGCTTAGAATTACATTGTGGAAAGTATTGCATACCACCCTGTGCCAGGGGGTAGCTTTCCTTGTTTTCTCAAATCCCTCTCCTTTCCATCTTCCACTAGGGATTTCCACTCTGTAGTTGGAATCATCATAAGGTGCTCATACCTAGGGTTCCTTTAGAGGTGAAGCCTATATTGTTCCATACAATATTCATATGATGTCCAACTTTCTTTAGGACCACGAATCTATTAAAGGTCTTGTTGTCGAACATTCCAACCAACCGATTAGTGAGCTCATCTTTTAATTTTTTAATTTTTGTATCCCACCTTATGTGGATGGTGGGCCCAATTATCTCTAAAGAAAAAAGCATTTATATGTTTATAAAAGACATCATTTCCTACAAATGATCATGTCATCATTAGTTGAAAGATATTGCTTTATTGGTATATTACACTGAAATTAACAATACAAACTTAAACAATGCATAATAATTACCTGGGATCTTCTCTACTTTTATTGGACAATATCTTCATCCACCAAGAATTTTGTCTTTATTGTACCTATGCTAGTGACATCGATCCATTTTTCTGCACAATCTGGTGTGCGTCGGTCACTAACAGGTGCACTCACAACTAGCCTAGGGGGTGTCATGGAGTGTGTTGCTGACTATTTACTCAATAAAAATGGCAGATGATATGTACATGTATTTTTTTGATCATGTGGTGTCTCTCCATGAGCATCACTGGGGCCAACACCGCCTTAACCACTAATGTGTGGTTGCAAAAAATCCGGTAAATACAAACCATATTTTATAAGTTCACCATCATATAAAAGTAAAAATTATAAAGTACTAAATAAATTTATGTTATGATTGAATATTCTACAACTTACTTGCAAAGCATGCAATCTCTTTACCAAAACATCAACCTCAGCTTTAATCTCATCTGCCTACAACTAAACGAATAGAAGACAAAGGGTATCCTCATTATTTTTTCTCAAGTCTTTCTATATCATATTAATCGGGTCTAGAGAAGAATCAATACCAACATCATGCATCAACTCATCCACATCTAAAACTATTGATTTCTCTGATGTTGGTTCATACACCAAATCAGTGGTATGCAACAAAAATATATAAAATATTACTAACGTGAAAGTAATAGAATCAACAAAAAAGTATATTAAAAAACATATCAATCATGATAGATTCATAAAATTACAATTAGATTTACCTGATGCCTCTATGCTCATATCATATGACCCATAGCTAGGGACTTTCCCCGATCATCCCCCTGCCAAAGTGAAGCAAAAAACATTATCAGAATGAAAATAATACACACAAAAAAAAAGAAATTAAAAAACATTATGCTCTGTTTAATATTTGTAGAATTCCAATGAATTATATCTGCTTCCTTGAGGATCGTCTACTCATCAAATCAATGGTTAATGCATACCTACCCTGATCGACTAATATGGAGGTCCCCTTATAGTACTCTGCATCAAAAATATAGAAAAAAATATAAACGAAACCAAAATATTCACGGTAAGAACATAATAAGAAAAATTTTGATGTATTTAAATTGTACAATTATAATCAGGTATTCATGTTTCCCCAAGGATGCTATCATCTAATCAACAACCAGTTGGTTTCCTTGATCAACACTCTACAACAAGTATATAGATAACATTATCTAAATGAATGGAATATTATACTCATGAAAAAACACACACAAAAAATTGTTCATATTAAATTTGTACAACTGCATCGATGTATATTTGTTTCCTCGAGGCAGGTCTGGTATCATCTAATGCTAGGTAGGTTCCCCTTACAACACCCTTCTTAAAAAACATAGAAAAAACTATCCAAACGAAAGCAAAATACTCATGAAAGGAACATAATAAGAAAACATTTTTACGTATTTAAATTGTACAATTACAACCAGGTATACCAATTTCCCCGAGGTTGTTGTAGTCTGATCAACAGCTGGGTGATTTCACCAATCAACACTCTACAACAAATATATAAATATCATTATATAAAGAAAATGAATATACTCATGAAAAAACACAGAAAAAAACTATTTTTTTCAAATTATATTTGTACTATTACAAAGATGTATACCTACTGGCTCGAGGAAATTATACTCCTCTGACAAGCTGCTGAGGAGATTCCCCAATCAGTACCTTGCGAATTAAATATAAAAAAGTTAAACAAAATTATAACAATAGAGTAACGAAAAATCCTTAAGAGGTTAAATTAATTAATATAATCTTGGGTAAATTGATAGATGTACCACTTCCATAGTAACTATGTTTGTATCTACTCGATTCAAATTGTAACTAATAAGAAATTATTCACCTACAACTATTGATTTAATGGCACATACAAGAACACGGTTTCCTTCATGCCCCTCAAATATCTAGTTTGGTTTCTTAATTGTAGACCCTGGTTGTGTATTGTTTATAAACCCGAAAATATTCCCTATGGCTTTTGGCTTTCCATCAATGTACAACTCTACTCCTTTATTTTGATCTTTTTCTTTCAGCTGTAAATATTTTGCTAACAATCCATAATTGTGCATACTTCGTGTATATTGGACTAGGCACATCCAATATTTGTAGTTGTAACAACGTCCAACATACTCCATCAATTTTGTACATCTGTCATAACCAATATTTATGCCATCTATGCAAAACAACCCCAAACCATACAATGATGATGGTGTAATTTGATATATCCTCTTGTTCATAAAAAAATGTGTTTAGATGAGGAATATCCTTGGGTACCCATTGTTTCTCTAGATTTTTGTACCTCAATGGCACCGTGATGTTGCCTATTGTCTCATCATCATAGGAACATGACCCCCCTTCAGTGAGAAAAAAATCTCATCATAATTTCTAGAATTTTCTTCTAGTCTTTTGACATCTAGTTGATATAACTCTTATAGACATACTCGATGTCTCACTTTCATGTAGTTTTACTAAAATCCCCTCACTATAGGAAGAAATATCTGATAAATACTTGTTTGGTTCTACCTGCACCATGGGAAAAACATTCATATAGGACCTTGTTCGGTATGCATAATTCACATTGGAGAATTACAAGGAATTAAGGCATGATTTTTCCACTATCATCATACATAGTTAGTGTAATGTCCCCAAAATTTGAAAAAAAAAATTAATAGGCCAGTTAAATACTACCTAATCTAGACATTAAGTTATCTTTTGCAAAAAGTGTTGATCTTTGGTTGCTACACCGAAGTGTTGTAAGTTGTCCTTACCATTTATAGATTTTCTCGTATGTAATTGTTGATGTAAGTATACACTATGTTTGTTTTACTCGACCTAGTTTAAATGATTATTCTGTTAGTGCTTTACTATTTTAACATGTATTTGCGTAGTTATGTCTTAATTCATGTATAACTATTTTGCTCAGTTATATCTTACTTCCTGGTTATAAGTTTTGTTCATTGCTTATGGAGAATCCTGACTTAACTTTTAATTCTAAAGGGGCGGAGTGGTGAGACCTTTATCCCTTATAGGAAAATATTGGAAAGGTAACTGATTTTGTTTGATGTTACAGGGTTTACTTATTTAATGTTGAACTAATGCAACTTTCCATCATTTTATGCAGTTTCATTAGGTGACGAAAACTTGTGTCAACAACTAAACATTGACATGCTACCTATGCTAAACCACTCAATTTCCTTTGAAGACAAAAGGACCAAAGTCCTATCCTAGAAATTCTTACTACTACTATTTGCATTATTGTTTTACGTATAACTATGGTTTATTGGACCTATGTCTATCTGGTTAACATTATTAATTTGGTTTAAGAATTAATAAAATTCATTCATGTGCTTAGTATTTATATTATTTGAATGTTTGTATGCTTGTACGTGAAAGGCTTAAGTCATTAGACTTAGCCATAATGTATTTAAAGTTTATATGCCATATGATATATGTATCATGATCCATTCATGGAATATTCCATATTCCATGAATCTTGGATTAAATATGTCAATGATGATAACGATGGTGGTTCCAAAGCAAAAGGAATTTCCAATACTAAGTCACGTTTGGGGTTTTGAAACTATAGGCATGAGGGTAAAATATCACAACGTTGGTGGTGGATAGGGTGCCAGAGTAAATGCTCCTTGGGATGACAAAACTAAAACCCTATGTGTGTTCCATTGTGGATGGGAAGAGTCATTTGTCACTATGTTGGGTATGCTCTTTTCGACTCTCTGGTTTTGTCACTGTGTGAGGAATTGGTTTTCTCTGCGCCTTGGGAAGGTAAGCTCTCCATTTTGGTTTGGATCATTATATTATTTGTTGTTTTCAAGTGGAGGATTGGCATACTTCTAATGGGACTCTGTTCTTTTTTGTAGGTGACAGGGCATCCATTCATGGGTCATTGTGTCTATGAGGCTAGCTACAAAACCCTTCACGGGAAAGCTCTGTAAAAACAAATCTAAACTGTTACCTTTTTGTATAGTTTTTTTGAGTAGATCTTTGAGCTCAATGATGTAATGGTGAATGATTTGGTTAAGGGTTTTGACTTTGTAATTTTTCTATATTATTGGGAATCTAGGGATGCGTATGTAAAAACCCCAAAATTTCATAAAAATTTAAAATTTTTAAGATAACATTAAATTTCTGAATACACAGTTTACTAACTACTAGCGGTTAGCAGAAAATGAAACAATCTAACACTTAGTATTAGTCATTTTCATATTACGTTAACTAATTTACAGCTATCATGTTTGTGTAAAGTATAAGAGATGGGCCTGCACACAGCTTTCTTTCAGTTTTACTAATAAGTTTACTTTTTGGCAAGTAGGTGAAAACTATCTTTGAAAACTTGGGCTTACTTAGCATTTCTACTAACGCAGATGGACTACTGGTTCTTATAGGTTAACAGGTAACGATCAATCTAGTAGGGGTTTAATTCATAAAATACCAAGAAGTATATATGTTTCTTATAAAATGCTATTCGTTAACTGACTATTTAAAAGCAAGCTCTGATGAGGTAAGGTAACTATCTTTTATTTCATGAAGGACTTCTATCAATTTGGATAGTAAAGATTTCCAATAGAGTACATGTTTCTATTTTGTCGCTAGCTTACTAGTTATGAAAAAAAATAAACTTGTTACTTGTATGTAAAATAAAACTTCTCTTTAACAAGTTATAAACTTTCTTACTTACACTATTGTGTTGCTGCATGTACTATTGTAACCATGTACATTACCATTTTATTTACCAACATTCCAATCTGATTATTACTTTCATTCTGTAGAAATCTTACTGCCTGGAAATCTCCTTAACATTATAAACTTGATTATTGTAATTAAATGCATCATAACATAATGGAATACTATTTACCCTTGCTTCATAAGTCTAAATGTTAGGTAAATGTATTATCAGTATCATTCCAATGATTATAGACTTGAGCATGGTTTATTCCATTATAAATTTTCTATTATCATGTTGGTTAACTTACAACAAGTTAATGTTTCTATAACTATTATGGTAGATTTTTCTACCTAGAGTTTTTAATCCAAAGTTTACTCTAAGTGTAAACCAATATGACCCAAGTTCTTATATTGTGCTAAGTACAGTGATAAATAAACAATCCTATACTATCTTTGCCAAATAATGATAGAGCCTATTATTATTCTTGACAAGTTAATTGTACTAACTATTATTTGGGAGAGCTTATACCCAGGTCGAGCCTTGTGATTGTTTAAATGTCATATTTTAAACACTTTTTACTCTTGTTAGTCAAACTTCATATATTATAGTTACTCTAAACCATCGGTTATAATAATGAAGTTTGATATACCATATGGAAATATTTGATCATCGTTTTGTAAGTATAAAAATCTAATGGTAGGTGGAAAGGTCCTAAGCATGATCGATAATGGAATTATCCATATGATCAAGTGATTACCACGTTTCACTAGGGTCAACATTAAGAAAACCTCATTAATCCATACCCAATATCGAAGCTAGCAAACATTATGATATAGTTATGTATGAACATTGGTGTGATATATATAAGCGTACTCCATAGTTCGTGCATGGTTTAATTAAAATCATTGTTTTAATAATTGATGTTTTAAACCGCAGCTGAACTATGGATTCGACTCTTGCATGGTTGAATATATTGGAGGGCACGTGGTCACCTCCTACCCATGTATTGGTGATATAAAAATCTTGCAACCCTATTTTATTTGTCATTTGCTTCCGAAGTTCACACTAGCTTGCGGGCTACTCTGCATAGTTCCATGGGAGCCGTGAGAGCTGTTCCTCTGCTAGCTCACTCCTAAACTTTGGTTTAAAGTTGTTGTAGTCTCTTGAGTTTGGTCTTGTTTTCCAAACTTATAAGCCATGAAATTTACCATGTGATTTTATACTGGTTTTTGTATTTGGATTGCGTCCTGTCATTAGCTTCATCTTGCCTTCCTCGTGGCCTGTCACTATTGTGTGAAGCTAAGGCTTCATTACTACTGAATGTGCTCCACAGACATTGTAGGGTTTGGATATTTTTGTGTGTGCAGTCCACAGCTGGTGACAGTCTCTTCACTAGACTACTTGATACTCTTTTACTTAAAGGTAAATATATTTGGTTTTCTTTAAAATGAAAGACTCACACTAAAATTGTTTTTACAGTTAGGGTTTCAATGGAAAATGAGTTTTGTAATAACGCATAGTATTGTGCTCTCCTTGTAGGAACTCATGACAAATCTAGAAATCAGTGACAAAGATAACGCTAGCTGGATTCAAGGAATCGTGGCTCCAATTCGGTAAGCCATGGATTCAAAGAATGGGTTTTTACCCTACTTGTAAACAGGGTTGTCGATGGTGAAACCCCGATCTTGGAAGCTTGTCTGGTTTCTTCATTGGATACATGTTTTTTTTTTTAAGTTGTTGGTTCGATTTTTTTCTAAACCCTCGCTATGATGTTGGGTAGTCCCGGCCTTGAGTTGGGTGTTGTAATTTGGTTAAGTTTTCATCCTTAGGGCCTATGAATGTAATACATTGGATTTTTAAGAACAATTTTTACTTCGAGCTCAGTCTCATTTTTGCAGTAATCTTGTAAATTATGAGTCTGTGTAAATTAGGGTTTTTCCTATTCAACTGTTAATGAAGAACATTATTGTTTAAAATATATTTTGTAAGTAGATAATGTTAATATTAAGACTGTAACTCAGTCGTAGTGAGTAGTTTATAATATTATCTTACTTGTTTGAAATATACAAGCTAGGGTTTTCCTAAATGAAACCCTTGTCTAAATAAGTTCTACAATTTATATTTAATTAGGTTCTGCTACTTGTTAATTCAGTTGAATTATTACAGGTGTGTTGCGATATTTTAACTTGTAACTGTACTTATCTTTCTTGTTTATAAAAGACATTTGTTTTTGGAAAGGACTGTAAACAATATTTATAAGACTAGTTGTTTATTTATATAATTATCCATGTAAATGGATTACAACTTAGATGTTTTGATTTGTAATAGTTAAATAAATTGGTTAGGGTTTTGACCCTCAAGTTTTTCCTTCACAGGTAAAAGCATGTCTCTAAATGTAATATAGTTTCTAAATATGTATATATTTAGTTTTATACTAGTTATTGTTTATATTTACATTGCTTTTATTTACTAAACTGTCAGGTAGAATTTATTCAGAGTTCTTGAAAAGATAGAAAATAAACTATGTAATCTTTGTATATTCTTTATAAATTAAGGATTTTTTGTATAACCCTATCTAGTTTATATTAAATATTAGTGTTAGATTTAGTTGATATTGTTAGAAGATAAATTATGTGGTTAGTAGCTTGTTTATATACTTAACTGTATGTAGTTAGTGTATCTCTAATGTAGTTTTACTACTGTATTTCATTTAGTTATACTAGTAAATACAGAGAAATAGAAGTAAAACATAGCACTGTCTTTCATCCATAATATTTTAACATTGAAATAAAATTATTCTACTATCTATTGTTACAAAATCCTATCTACTATTTTCATTTTCTTATCTACTTAAAGCTTTCTATCTGTGCTAGAGTATGTTAGAATAATCAACCCATAGTTAGCTACCTTAGACATTAATTTCATTATTTTTGTCTTATTTGCCTAGTTCATGTGTCCCACCTTGTGCAAGTTGTCATTTACCTATCCATAATGGTCAAACTTGCCATATTTGACCCATGTAGCACTTGGGAAACCTCAAGGAATCATTTCTGCTTTATTCCTAGTCTCCTAGGCGCCCTTCTACTTTTTCTGCTTTATTGATTGCTTTTTCAGTGTTTTAAGGCAAAAGGAAAAGCTTGACTAGGTGAGGTTGACTAGTTTTTTGTCCTACACATCCTCCTCTCTTTTATCCTTGGAAACGTATGTATGATTTGTCATTCCATCACTCTTTATCTTGCCCATGCACTTTTTCCAATTCGTGAGCTCCATGACAGATTTGGGATCAGCTTTTTACACCTATGGAGGATTTGCTTAATTTTAGTAAGCATGCTTTATGCTAGATTCGAATTGCTCCTCATGCATTTGAATCCCTGATGTAATTATTTAATACAGCAACCCATTATTTTACAGGGTTGGCTATTGTACACTTATTCAATACAGTTTAGTGTTCAGCTCCATATTCAGTCTCTTTTGTGAGTGATTTTGCATGATCAATTGATAATTGTTGTGAGTAAAATTAATCTATCACTAGGTTCAATTTCCACATGGTATCAGAGCCATTGTAGATCAATTTCACTCCTTCAAAATTATTTTGCAGGTTCGACATCAGTGACTGGGAGCCTTCTACTGACAGTCGGGACAAGATTTCTAAGCTATGGATCAATCTCAGAAAACTATCTTGACTCCTTTCAATTTCTTTGAATGGAAAGCAGAGATGGAGATAATGTTGAGAGTGAAAGGCCTCTACATGGTGACTATGGCAACAAAAGCAGATCCCAATGCAGCTGCAGAGAAGATAAAATGGCACAACAGGACAGATGAGGCCTATGGTCTCCTGTGTCTGAGTATTTCCAGAGACCTCCTTTTCCATCTTGATGGATTGACATCACCGAATGAAGTATGGGAGAAGCTTGCTGATATTTTTGGAAAGACAGATGAGATGAGGGGACATCAAATCAAGAATGAACTTATCTCCCTGAGTCCAAATAGCTTTGAATCACTGCATCTCTATTTCGCCAAGTTCAAAGCACTTGTTTTGCAGCTGAAATAGTGTGGGATCGAAAAGTAGGATGACCAGCTAGTCTTGTCCATACTCTTGAAGCTTGGACCTAAATATTCAGTGTTTGTTTCAACCTTCTATGCCACAAAACTGACAACTCAAACCTGGAAGATGCCTAGCCTTGCAGATTTCATGGAATCTCTCACATAAGAACAAGACAAGCTGGTGATGATGGGCACCATAAAACCATCCATAGACCAAGCTCTGGTTACTGTAGATTCAAGGTGGATTCAAAAAGAAAAAAGAAAGCTAAAAATACACCTAAGCAAAAGAGAGACAAGAACAAGTCTCCGGAGGAGCCACAGGGTTCTAAGAAGAACTACTAGAAGAAGAAAAACAAAGGAGAAATGAGAAAGTGTGTATACTGCAATAAGGGCAATCACACTGAAAGCTCTTGTATAAAAATCAGGTAGACATGCTGACCCAACTCCTGGAGAATAATGGCATCTCCCTTGGCAGATAGCTCAAAGAAGAGGGAAGGAGGATCAAGTTCAGAAGACAGAGAAAGAGTTCAAGCTCTAGTTGCTGGCACATCAAGCTCACCTAGTTTCATCATTGATTCTGGAGCTTCAAGACACATGGTTTCAACTAAGGAGGCATTCATCACACTGGATATGTCGAAAGGTCCACCTATAGTACTGGGAGATGACTCTCTCACTGAAATTTTAGGCAAAGGAAGGATAGATCTTGATCATGGTCAGTTCAGCAATGTGCTTTATGTGCCTGGTCTTGCCTCCAACCTCCTATTAGTGTATCAGATGACTCACACTAGGTCTCCAAAGAAATTCATATTCTCCCCTGATAAAGTTGAGATCACAGAGATATCAAGTGGTAGAGTCATTGGAAAAGGAGTTGCAAATCATGCTCAAAAGGTATACATGTTCTCACACTTCCTACCCTACTCAAACCCCTCTACTGTTCTGATTCATGCTAATGAGGCTAGCAAGCTTTGGCATGAAATATTTGGCCACCTTAATTACAAGTATCTTTCTGATCTTCATGAAAAGGATATGGTCATAGGGTTTCCCAAGATAAAATTTTCCAAAGGAGTCTTCAAAGGTTGTATCCTAGGAAAACACCCAGAGCATAAATTTGAGAGAGCTAGTCATAAGAGAACCTCTACACCCCTCGAGCTGATCCATAGTGATGTTTCTATCCCATTCCCTCATATGTCCATGATTCAGGCCAAATATGCATTGAATTTCATAGATGACTTTTCCAGGTATTGCTGGGTTTACTTCCTGAAACACAGGTCTGAAGTTTTTGGCCTCTTCAAAGTATTTAAGGCTTTGGTTGAAAACCAGTCTGGGAGGAAACTCAATATTTTTAGATCTGAAAATGGTGGTGAGTATGTCAAGTCTGAGTTTATTAATTATTATGCAGATGTAGGTATTCATATGCAGCATTCTATCCCCTACACACCATAGCAGAATGGTGTTGCAGAGAGGAGGAAGATATCACTGAAGGAGATGGCAACATGCATGATGGAGGCCAAAACTTTGCCACCAAAGTACTGGGCTGAAGCTATAAATTGTGCATCCTATATTGAGAATAGGGTGCCTCATAAACAGCTTGATGGTATGACTCCCTTCGAAGCATGGAGTGGGCACAAGCCAGATGTGACCCATTTCAGGATTTTTGGCTCAAAGGCTTGGGCTAGAATTCCAACAGAGAAGAGGAAGGATTTGCAGCCCCAAAGCCAAGAGTGCGTTTTTGTTGGGTAATATTAAGACTCAAAAGGGTACAAGTTGATAAATTTGAGCACAAACAAATCCTTCATTGAAATGTGTGTTCAGTTTGAAGAAGAACCCCTTGCAGCAGTGGAAGTTGGAGAAGCCTCTTCACCACCTGAACCTCTGAAAGTAAGTGAAGAGTTTCTTGAACATGATGATTATAATATGTATGATAGTGATGAGTTTAATGAAGAACCTAACATCCCTACAAGGCCAAAATGGGAAGCCAATACACTACATGCAGCAAGAGAGCTAGCTGGGGATCCCAATGACCCAAGGAGGACTAGATCTCAATTTGAGAGTGGTCTATGCATGAAGGATCCTATGTTTGCCAAGAAATGATATTTGATGGTGGAATCTGATCCTAAAACATATGAATAAGTAGTAGGGGATCCAATATGGAAAAAATCCATGAAGGAAGAGTTCATCTCACTCCAGAAGAGCAACATGTGGGAGCTAGTGGATCTTCCCCCAAGGAGGAAGTTAGTTCAGTGTAAGTGGGTTTACAAGACCAAATTTCCTGCTAATGGTTCACCTCTGAAGTACAAGGCCAGATTGGTAGCCAAGGTCTACTCATAGGTTCATGGCATATATTACATTGAGACCTTTGCACCAGTGGCAAAGATGGACTCCATCAGGCTAGCCTTAGCCATTGCAGCTTCAAAGCAATGGGAGGTACATCACATGGATGTAAAGTGTGCCTTCTTGAATGGATATCTCACTGAATATATATATATGCATCAGCCTCAAGGATTTTCTACTAACCCTTCTCTTGTGTGCAGTTTGAGAAAGTCATTGTATGGGCTAAAGCAAGCCCCCGGGGCTTGGTATGCCAAGATTGATAGCTTCTTGCTATCACTAAATTTTGTTTGGTACAAATCAGATCCAAATGTCTATTTGAAGTTAATTAATGGTTCATTAATGATCATTGTGTTATATGTTGATGACCTCCTCATTACAAGAAGCTCAAAGGATGAGATTGCTTCCTTGAAGGGTGCAATGAACCAGGCCTTCTCCATGACAGATTTGGGGCTCTTAAGCCAATTTTTGGGGCTTGAGATTGCTCAAACAAAAGACGGAATAAAGGTGCACCAGTCCAAGTATGCCTTGGATTTGCTGAACAAATTTAGAATGAAGGATTGTAAAGCAAGCAAAACTCCTTTCCTTTCAGGAGTGAAGCTGGAAGAAGCTGATTCTTCACCTATGGTAAACAATACACTGTATAGGAAATTGATTGGATGTTTGTTGTATCTTACACATAATAGACCTGATATTTGTTATGCAGTAAGTGCGGCTTCTAGATTCATGGATCAGCCTCAAGAGATCCATTGAAAGCAGCCAAAAGGATCCTTAACTTTGTTCAGGGAACAAGGACACATGGGATCTTATATAAAGCTAAATCTGATCTTGAGTTGATTGGGTTTACTGACAGTGATTGGGAAGGTGATAGCACAGATAGAAAGTCCACATCTAGATATGTGTTCATGCTTGTAGAAGGGCCAATTAGCTGGTCAAGCAAGAAACAGAGTGCCATTGCACTCTCGTCTACAGAAGCAGAGTACAGAGGAGTTGTTAATGCAGCAACTCAATGTTTATGGTTGCAGGGATTACTTGGAGAGTGTGGTTTTGAATCAGAGTACTCAACTACCATCTACTGTGATAACCAGAGTACCATTCGAATCTACAAAGATCCAGTTCAGACGCAGAGAACTAGACACATTGAGATCCATATGCACTACATCAGAGAGCTTATGCATGATGGCACCACTCACCTATCTTCTGTTCATCTTCAGAACAAGTAGCTGATATCTTCACCAAAGCATTTTGTGAGAATACCTTCAGCAATTTCAAATCACTTCTGGGGATTGCTGATCATGCTGTGAAGCATGAGTGAAGACAATATTTCCAGATTTTGTTTTATAGTCCATGTTTAAGGGAGGATTTTTCCATGTGGTTTTTGCCTCTTTCCTTGGTTGTATGGACATGCAGTATGTAAAAGGGTGACTAAGCCTTGTTGCTAGGCCCTATAATTTTCTAAAATATTACTCATAATTCAGGCTTAAGCGGGGGGATTAGAATAATCAACCCATAGTTAGCTACCTTAGACATTAATTTCATTATTTTTGTCTTATTTTCCTAGTTCATGTGTCCCACCTTGTGCAAGTTGTCATTTACCTATCCATAGTGGTCAAAATTTCCATATTTGACCCATGTAGCACTTGGGAAACCTCAAGGAATCATTTCTGCTTTATTCCTGGTCTCCTAGGCGCCCTTCTTCTTTTTCTACTTTATTGCCTGCTTTTTCATTGTTTTAAGGCAAAAGGAAAAGCTTGACTAGGTGAGGTTGACTAGTTTTTTGTCCTACACATCCTCCTCTCTTTTCTCCTTGGAAAAGCATGTATGAGTTGTAATTCCATCAATATTTAGCTTTCCCATGCGCTTTTTCCAATTCGTGAGCTCCATGACAGATTTGGGATCATCTTTTTACACCTATGGGGGATTTGCTTAATTTTAGTAAGCCTACTTTATGCTAGATTCGAATTGCTCCTCATGCATTTGAATCCCTGATTTAATTATTTAATACAACAACCTATTATTTTACAGGTTTGGCTATTGTACACTTATTCATTATAGTTTAGTTTTTAGCTCCATATTCAGTCTCTTTTGTGAGTGATTTTGCATGATCAATTGATAATTGTTGTGAGTAAAATTAATCTATCACTGGGTTCAATTTCCACAGAGTACGGCCTAGTTTCCAGGTGTGGAAAAACACAGTTTATAAATTTCATTTACATTATAATACCTTATTGTTTAAATTGATTTCATTTCTAAAATAATTTAATAAAAATACTAACTCAACATTCCACAAACTGAACTGGTAACATTTACATAGCAGTATTCTAGGATTTATTTAACTAATATAATAAGACAAAATAACTTAGAACCTATTTTAGGACAGATAACAACAGCGTTAGGAGGCCGTTCCTCCCTACCAATCTCCTGGAGAGTGCTCAAATAATGCTTCCTCAGGATGCCCAAGCCTGTTCCTAGTCTTCTTGGTTGAGAACTGATGGAGAATGCAAACAGTAGAACCCTCTATCAACTGACTAGTTCAATACCTCAGTAAATACTCTATGCTCAGTAGTATGATCTTCAGCTTAAAGCTACACTAGATTAATCAGCAGTTATCCCCTCAAACACTTTCCAAATTTCCCTTCCATTGAATTTCTCTGAAGTACATTCATTCAACCTGAATGATCACCTCTCTAGAATGAGTAGCCCCCAAATCTCTTCAATGAGAATTTTTATCAAGATTGCCTAGGTCTTTTGGCTCAGTTTTCATTAATTGAGCCACATGCTTTGATTCCACTTTCTTGGGGAATCATCACCCAAAATGTAGGGAAGTTTCCACCTGCAACAGTTGTAAGTGGTTTGAGGATGCTGCCACATGTCATTTTTCTCTTCACCCAGTCTCCTCCACCAATTTCACTAGTAAACACTCTTTTAACAGCTCTCCTAAGTTGTTGTCTCCTCCTTTATTTATTTATAAATAAAATATTTAGAATCACATTAAATATCCTTGACTCTGCTGAGTCATCAATTACAACTTAGCATAAAATTTAACATATTGTCCTCAAATAATATCAAATAATATAAAATTGTTTTTTTACAAAATTGGGGCATGTGACATACACACCCCGTTAAAGTATAACATCATCCTCAATGTTATTTATTCTTCATCCTTAGAATCCCCCTAGAACAGAATTGGATATGCATCCCGCATATTACTTCCCAATTCCCAGGTGGCTTCTTCTGGACTAAGGTTCTTCCATTGCACCTTCACAGGACCAATGGTGTGGTTCTGAAGTGTGATCTCCCTCCACCTGAGGATACAGTCCGGTTCCACCAGAAAATCTCCTTCTGGTTCCACATGTACATCATTCCAGTTAACAACATGAGTAGCATCATGAACATATTTCTTTAATATAGAGATGTGAAAAACATTATGTACTCTTAAATTCGTTGGTAATGCTAATTGATAACCTACTTCTCCAATCCTAGATAGTATCTCAAATGGACCACAGTATCGAGGTGCTAGTTTTGCAGAACTACCCAATCTCAGAGAGCTCTTTTTAGGTCTTCCCTTGATGAACACATGTTCACCTACCTGAAACTCCTTTGGAGTTCTTTTAAGGTCTTCTTGACTTTTCTGTTGATCCTACGCAATTTTTAGATTACCTTGTACCTACTTTACAATTTATTCAATTTCCTTCAATAGTTCAAGACCTAATACTAATCTATCCACCATATTACTCCAAGAGATATGAGTATTACACTTCCTTCCATACAATATTTCAAAATGACTAAATCTGGTTGATGCTTGATAATTATTATTATTAGCAAATTCTACCAGATGCAAAGAATCCTCCCATTTACCTGGATGGTATTTCACATACATTCTTAGTAAATCCTCCGGTACTTGGTTTACTCTTTCAGTCTACCCATCTGTTTGAGGATGGAACAAAGTACTAAAATTTAATATAGTGTTTAATCCTTTAAACAGAGATTTCCAAAAGTTACTGGTAAATTTACGGTCTCTATCTGAGATTATAACTTTTGGTATCCCATGCAATCGGAAAATTTGCTTTAGAAATATATCAGCTATGTTTGCAGCATTATACGTAGTTTTAACACGTATAACGTGGGCTACTTTACTTAATTTATCTACCGCTACCATGATGGAATCATTTAAATTTTGATTTTTAGGCAGTCTAGTAATAAAATCTAAGCTAATTATCTCCCATTTCCAGCTAGAAATGGGCAATGGCTGAAGTAATCCAGTTGGTTGTTGATGTTCAGTTTTCACCTGCTAACATTCAAAACACCTAGCGATATATTCTTCCAATTCAGTCTTCATGTTTGGCAAAAAATATTCTTTTCTTAACATAGTTACAGTCTTCTGATAACTTGGATGGCCTGAGAATGGAGTTTTATGGATTTCATCTAAAATTAATAACTTAACTTTAGGTACATTAGGTACATATATTCTGTCCTTGTACAATAAAAATCTTTTTTTCATTCAAACGGTATCCTTTACTTAAGCTTTTTGTTGGGTTTTCTTTCGTTTTAGCTAGTAAATTTTGGTAAATTTCATCTTGTTCTACCCCTGCTTTAAGATGTTCATCTAGATTTGTTGTATACGTGCTGATAACTGCTGTATAGTTCAGTCTTGCATTTCTACTTAATGCATCAGCAACCTTATTTTCCTTCCCTTTAATGTGTTGAATTTCGAAATCATACTCACTTAGAAAAGCTAGCCACCTAGCTTGTCTAGCATTTAGATTAGGCTGATCTAATAGATATTTCATTCATTTATTATCAGTCATTAGAATAAATTTTCTGCCAATTAGGTGATGACGCCACATCTTTAGAGCATGTATAACAGCAGCTAATTCCAAGTCATAAATTGCATAATTATTTTCATGAATTTTTAATTTCCTAGACTCATATGCGATAACATGCCCTTCTTGAGTTATAACACCACCTAAACCATCATTGTAGGCGTCAATACACACTACAAATTCATTATTTGGGTCAGCTATTCTTAAAATAGGTGCGCTGGTTAATAAAATTTTAACTTTTTAAAGCTTTCCTCGCATTTCTAGTTCCAATCAAATTTCTTTTCTTTCTTCTGCAAAAAAGTTATCATATTTGCGATTCTCAAAAAACCTTCAATGAACCTCCAGTAATAACCGGTAATTCCCATGAAGGATTGAACATCAGTTACATCCTTAGGAATTGATCAATCTTTGATCGCCTTTATCTTTTTGGGATCTATCGAAATCCCTTCCTTAGTCACCACATGACCTAAGTACTGAATTTTATCCTTAAATAAATCGTATTTACTAAACTTTGCAAAGAGTTGATGATCTCGTAATTCTTGCAAAACAATTTTTAGATGTTCTTTATTTTCTTCTTCAGTTTTCAAATAGATTAATATGTCATCGATAAACAGGACCAAAAACTTATCTAGATACTTATGCATAACATTATTCATTAAACACATAAAAACAGTTGGGGCTTTAGTAAGCCCGAATGGCATGACGACAAACTCGTAATGACCATATCGAGTCCTAAAATTTGTTTTAAAGATATCTTCATCTTTAATCCTAACTTGGTGATATCTCGACCTTAAATCAATTTTCAAAAACACCATGGATCCACGTAGTTGATCAAATATATCATCTATGCGAGGCAATGGATATCTATTTTTAATAGTCATCTTATTCAACTGACGGTAATCTATGCAATGTTGCATAGTTTCATCCTTTTTCTTAACAAAGATGACAGGTGCACCCAAGGGGGACACACAAATATACTTCTTATCAATAACTTCTTTTAATTATGACTTTAATTCACTAAATTCAAGTATGTTCATTCGATAAGGGGCCTTTGAGATGGGTACTACACTAGGTACCAGCTCGATGGTAAAATCAAGTTCCCTTTTTGGAGGTAGTCCCGAAATTTCTTCCATAAATACATCAACATACTCTCTTAAAATTGGTATGTCTTCCAATTTTAATTTGTTTGTCTTATTTAGATTTTCCTCATCAGTTATTGTTACTGCATAAGCTGTATAACCCTTCCTAACAGCCCTCTTAAGATGCAGAGCAGAAATCTGCCTTATGGTGGTTCCTCTAGGGATCACCTTTACACTTATTGATTTTCCATCACTAGTTATACACGTAAAGGTTTTATCATAATAGTTTAAAATCACCCTATGTTTTTTTAGCCAATCCGTACCAATTAGTAAGTCATAAGAACCAAGAGGTAGTACATTTAGCTTTACCATAGTTTCAAATTGTGGAAATTGAACCCAGTGTTAGAACAATTACACTCACATAAATTGCCAATTACACATGCAAAATTACTTACAAAAGAGACTGAATATGGACCTGAACACTAAACTGTATTGAATAAGTGTACAATAGCCAACCCTATGAAGTCATAGGCTGCCACAATAAATAATTACATGAGGGATTTGAATGCATGAATTTTCCATTCGAATCTAGTCAAAAGCAGGCTTACTAAATCTAAGCAAATCCCCCATAGGTGCATAAAGTAGTTTCCAAAACTGTCTAAGAGCTCACGAATTGGAAAAATCAATTAGGCAAGCTAATAGTGGGTGGAAGGAAAACTCATACATGCTTTTCATAGGAGAAAAGAGTGGAGGATGTGGAGGACAAAAAACTAGTTAACTTCACCTAGTCAAACATTTAGCATTGCCTTAAAACACTGAAAAAGCAGGCAATAAAGCAGAAAAAGCAGACATGCGCTAGAGAGGCCAGGAATAAAGCAGATTTGATTCTAGGTGGTTTTCCAAGCGCTCCATGACTCAAAATTCACAAGTTTTACCACTATGGATGTGTAGAGGACAACTTGCATAAGATGGAATATGGAAACTAGGAAAATAAGACAAAAATGGATTAATTAATGTCTAAGGTAGCTAACTATGGGTTGATTATTCTAACACAAATTGATCCATAACTACTGAACATTTCTTTACAAAACAAGTTACCTTCCTTTTTTCACCAGTGGCTAACTGAACCAACCAAGAATTTTCAAATTTTTCAACAGGAAGCTTACATTTTTCTACCAATTTAGGTGAAATATAACTGAGACTAGCTCCTGGATCAATTAAAATAGCTATAGGGGTTTGGTTTATCATACCTTCTACTTCCACCATGGAAGTTTGATAATCTTCTTGTCGATTCTCCAAGGATGCATTAATTCTGGGCATAGTCCTCGCTAAATCTCCAACAATCGTTTCCTCCTATATGGTATGAATATTACTGACAGTCATTTTCCAATTAGGACAGACTGAAGCATAATGTGGGCCATTGCACTCCCAGCATTTTATAGGTTCTTTACGTTCAAATTTCTTTGTGTAATTACCATGATTATTACCATACTCTTTACCCTTTTGATTGTTATGATTGCTTGGTGAATTATTCTTATTCCCTTGGAAATTCTTGTTATAAAAATTTCTGGCCTTATTGTTTTTATAATTCTCGTTGGGCACAAATTCTTTCTTCTTTTGATCATAATGATTTTTATTCTTTTTGGCCTTCCAGTTGGCCATGCTCTCCTTCTTTCGATTCTGTTCAAAATAGAAATTGGCTTTCCTCATAGCTTCTTCTAGTGTTTTTGGATTGTCATACTCAATCCTATCCTTGATGTTATAAGGTAAACAGCTAAGGAATAATTGTACCTTTGGTTTTTCATGTACAAGGTATGGCACATACCTAAGCAGACTTAAAAAATTGTTGTTCAAATCTTTCATAGTCATTGAACCTAATTTAAGCTCATAAAATTCTTTTGCTCTCTCTTCATAGTACTGCTCAGATAGAAATTTCTTTTTAAAGTACTTCTTGAAGGTAGTCCAATTTACATTCTTCTCTCTTATTCCCTTCACTCTCTTCAAGTCTTGCCACCAAATATCAGCCTTCCATGAGAGATTGTAGATAGCCATTCTAGCCTTTAAATGTTTAGAATAGTTATAAATATGGAAGTATTTGTTCATCCTAGATAACTAGGATTCCGCTTCCTCCCCCTTTTCAATATCTCCATTGAATTTTGGTGGTTTAATATTTTTAAAATCCACAGAAATTTCCTTATAGGGTTTATATTTTATCTTTTTAGTATAGTGGTTATCATCACTACTATCACTAGTGGAATGAAAATTACGTTGATCACCAAATACCTCTGAAGACGAGCTGCTTTCATTTTTAGTCTGTTTAATATTTTTGTATTTATGTTGGTGAATTATATCTTCTGAATCTGCTCTTTTATCCCTTCCCTCAATTTGAAATATTTCTGTTAGGATTTGATTCAGCTCTTCCTGAGCTCTCAAAATCCTTTGATTTTCTCGTTTAATAGATTCCATCTCAGTTTTTAAGTCTTTTACTATTTGTAAAAGTTCTGAGGGATTAGTGGTTATGTCCTCTTGTATAGGGTCTCTTTGTAAGTTTTCTCAATTAATAAAGGGATATTCCTCTTCTGCATATTCCTCCAGTATTTCCATACCTGTTGTTAAACTTCAGAAATAATTTCTGTGTTTAATAACATAAAAAAAAATGACATCAGCAAAAATAATTTAAATTCACTGTTTCATAAAAGAAAGTTGGGATTCATCAAGGCGTAGTGTTTGAACCTTGTGCTCTAATACCACATGTCAAAACCCCAAAATTTCATAAAAATTTAAAATTTTTAAGATAGCATTAAATTTCTAAATACACAGTTTAGTAACTACTAGTGGTTAGTAGAAAATGAAACAGTCTAACACTTAGTATTAGTCATTTTCATATGATGTTAACTAATAGAGCTATCATGTTTGTGTAAAGTATAAGATATAGGCCTGCACACAACTTTCTTTCAGTTTTACTAATAAGTTTACTTTTTGACAAGTAGGCGAAAACTATCTTTGAAAACTTGGGCTTACTTAGCATTTATGCTAACACATATGGACTGCTGGTTCTTACAGGTTAACAAGTAACGATTGATCCAGTAGGGGTTTAATTCATAAAGCAGGAAGAAGTATATCTGTTGCTTGTAAAATGCTAGTAATTAACTCACTATTTAAAAGCAAGCTCTGATGAGGTAAGGTAACTGTCTTTTATTTCATGAAGGACTTCTATCAATCTGGATAGTAAATATTTCCAACAGAGTACATGTTTCTATTTCGTCGCTAGCTTACTAGTTATGAAAAAAATTCAACCTATTACTTGTACGTAAAATAAAACTTCTCTTTAACAAGTTATAAACTTTCTTACTTAAATTATTGTCTTGCTGCATGTATTATTGTAACCATGTACATTACCATTTTATTTACCAATGTTCCAATCTGGTTATTACTTGCATTTTGTAGGAATCTTACTGCCTAGAAATATCCTTAACATTATAACCTTGATTATTGTAATTAAATGCATCATAACATAATGCAATACTATTTACCCTTACTTCATAAGTCAAAATCTTAGGTAAATGTATTATCAGTATCATTCCAATGATTATAGACTTGAGCATGGTTTATTCCATTATAAATTTACTATTATCATGCTGCTTATCTAGAATGAAACCTCTTTGCTGACATATTGGATTAGTGCACAATCTCAATGTTGTCCGGGTAGAGATGGAAGGCATCTAGAAAGTTTCCGTGAGATATGGATGAATGTTGTATTGGCTAAAGTAGTTGCATGATCATATATTTATGCATAAGAATTTTCCAGTTTGAATATTCCTTATGAAACGTTTCTAACCATACAAATGCATTTGACTTGTAGGAAAAATCACATACATAATCACCTACAAGCAAACAAGAATGAGACGTGTTCCGAAGAACAAGTGACAACATTTTAAAATGAAAAATAATATGATGAATGCAGTGACATCATTGATGCAGAACCTTCCAAGAACAAAGGGAAGATCAGTTCAGGAAGAATGATGTCTAGGATGCGTTATCGATATCATAGTTCCATCATGCAGTAGATGGAAACATCGTGGGATACAAGGCAAGATTCGTAGCACGAGGCTTCTCACGAAAAGAAGGCATAGACTACGAAGAGACATTGCAGCCATTGCAAGCAAAGACACATGACAGGCAGAATCATGTGTGCAAATGAAAGAAGGCCTTGTACATGCTCAAGAAACACCCATGGGATAACACAATCATGAGGAGCTTGATGAAGATCTGAACCTTTGCTACAAGGTGGATAAAGGATGACAATCTCACGGATCGGTGCAAGAAGAACTTTTGAAAGAATTCAAGATAGAGGATCTTGGTATCCACTGATCCTAGATGGATACATAGAAGATTAGTATCATAGGAAGCTACTTGTCACTCCATTATAGAATGTTTCAGTACATAGAGTACAGAAGACAGAGGGAGTATGATGCTTTAGAGGGAGTGACTGCAAAAGATCCTGAAGTTCGACATGGTATGACATGATGGATAGATTATTGGTGACTCTAGGATTTACTGAGAGTAAAGTGGATTCCATCCTTTTCTTTAAGGTTGAAGGTGAAAGACCAGTGATGCTCTTGTTATGTGTCGATGCACTAGGCATGGAGGTGTGGACAAGGGAAGTATGCAGTAGAGATCCTGAAGAGGTTCAGGATGATGGACTGCATGACCACAACTATGGCATCAAACCTAAATCTATTGAGTGTTGCTTCATCAAAGTCAGTTGATTCCATGATGTATCATCAGATGATTTGTTCCTTGATGTACCTAACAGATACGAGACCAGATACTTGCTTTGTTGTGGACACATTGAGACATGTTCACCTGATGGCTGCAAGTATGATATGAATCGAAAGATTAACATGGAAGGTTATATGGATTCAGATTGGGCAGTGCCATTGAAAGGAAGAACACTTTGGGGTGATTCTTTAGTGTGAGATCTTGTGTGATATCTTGATTGGCAGGATGGTGTCTTGCATGGCACTGAGAATAGTCGAGGCAAAAGATGATGCCACTTGCTCCTCGAGAGGTAGTATGTTTCTTTTGAAAACTACTATTTGATTTTATTCATCTGACTTTCATTTTTGGTATGGTGGAGAGAGGAGCAGTGAAGCTCCAGTATGTTGCGACGGAGGAATAGATAGCTGATGTGTTGACGAAGCCATTAGCTAGAGTGAAGTTCGAGTACTTTAGGGAGAATCTTGGTGTTCTCTAGATCAAGGTTTCCTCCAAGGGAAAGTGATGAGTCCCAAAGCCATTCTAATGATCAGGTCAGATATAAGGGCTGATCCATTCTATCATGGTGAGAGGATTCAGTTCCTTCCATGTCATCTATGAGTGCTAAGATCCATACCCATTCTGACGATTAGGTTATATATAAGGGCTAAGCCATTCTATCATGGTGAGAGGATTTCGTTCCTTCCATGTCAGATATGAGTGCCGATTTCCATTCTAGGAATGGAGGTACCTGGTCAGTTACCAGGAACACTCAGTCCAGGACTGAGAGAGACATTCTGACAAGTAGGTCAGATGTAAGGGCTGAACCATTCTGTCATGGCTAAAGGATTAGGTTCCTCCCATGTCAGATGTGAGTGTTAGCCATTCTGTCGAGTAGGATGGATGTAAGGGAAACTGCTACCTGGTCAGTTACCAGGTAGCTCAGTCTGGGACTGGGGGCCTTTCTGATGAGGGTGGAGGATTTGGTTCCTTCTAGGTCAAATTTTAGTGCATGCCATTCTGTCATGGTGATAGGATTAAGTTCCTTCCATGGCCAATTTAAGTGCGGGCCATTCCATCATGGTGAGAGGATTAAGTTCCTTTCATGGCTGATGTAAGTGCAGGCCATTCCGTCATGGTGAGAGGATTAAGTTTCTTCCATGGCCGATGTAAGTGCGGGCCATTCTTTCATGGTGAGAGGATTCAGTTCCTTCCATATCAGATGTAAGGGTAGGCCATTCTATCATGGTGATAGGATTTAGTTCCTTCCATGACATATGTGAGTGTAGGGACTTTCTGATGTGATTGTAGTTTAGTACATGATCAGATGTGAGTGCTGGGTGTGCCTTTCTGATGAGTAGGTCAGATGTAAGTGTTGGGCATGCCTTTCTGATGAGTAGGTTAGATGTAACTGCTGGGAAAATACCTACCTGATGGCTAGGCCTACAACCATCATGAAAGAAGGATGGCTCTATAGAAATTCCTATGCTGAGATAACACACACATGATGATGACTAGATGAGATCCAGATTGAGCTATGATCCAGATCCAGTTATGATGACTCCGAGAGATCCAGATCGAGTGATGATCCAGATCCAATAGTGATGATCTAGATCGAGTGATGATCCAGATCTAGTCCAATGATGATGATCCACATCCAGTGACAATCCAGATCCAGTGATGTTGATCCAGATCCAGTGATGTTGATCCAGAACCAGTGATGATCCAGATCTAGTCCAGTGATGTTCCAAATCGAGTATGATCTAGTGATGATGTTCCAGATCGATTATGATCCAGTGACGATGTTCCAGATCGAGTATGATCCAGTGACGATGTTCCAGATCGAGTATGGTCCAGTGACAATTATCTAGATCGAGTGATGATTTAGATCCAAATGAAAGATGACTTGAAAAATGAAAGATGACCTAAAGATGAAGATGACTTGAATATGACAAGGACTTAATGATGACCTAGATGATACAGAGAAGAAGACTTGTGCTAATAAATTGTGTCGAGAGAATACCTTCCTAGTTAAGAGGGAGTGTTGATGTAATTGTAACTTCAGAATGTATTCATCCGTATTTCTTATCTATTGTAACCCGATGTTTATTCCAGGATGTATTTGATTCATGTCATGCCCTGATGTTCCGATCGGGAAGTTTCTATAATGAGAAATTCATGTCAAGTCATTGTGGGTAACCCTCCTATTGGTCAAGGGTTAAAGTCCCCATAGTTGTGGGGCCCTTGGGTTATTAGAATATCCTAGTGAATTCGACCCTAGGTGAGTCATTGTAAATCAGGGAAATAGTCCCCACCATTGCGTTACCCTCCTATTGGTCGGAGGAGGAAAAGTCCCCACAAGTGGTGGGGCACTAGGGTTATTAGACACTCCTAGAGATGTCGGCTCTAGTAAGTAATTGTTAAGTGAGGCCGACATGTTGGAGTGCACTTCAAGTGAACGAAAGAATATAAATAGAGAGTGAGCCTCTCTATTTATCTCACTTACTTGCAACACTCACACTCACTCATTGGGGCTCATGAGTGAGAGAGGAGAATCTCTCTCAGTGTGAGAGAGAGAGACTGCTGCTGTCAGGAGACCACTTATTGTTTTGGGGCTTTTATATTTTGGCGCTGATTCTATCTCTGAGGAAGTTGTGGGGTTTTCACCATTTATGGTTTCCCCAAGGATAAACACTGTGTTCATTGTCTCTTGTGATGTGCTTATGTTTTATTGTTGTGCATGTTATTCTCTCAGTAAAGATCCTAACATAATGTTATGCTAGCTTAATGATAAAAATAGAACAGTTAGTAGCTTGTTTATATACTTAACTGTATGTAGTTACTGTATCTGTAATGTAGTTTTACTACTGTATTTCATTTAGTTATACTAGTAAATAAAGAGAAATAGAAGTAAAACATAGCACTGTATTTCATCCATAATATTTTAACATTGAAATAAAATTATTCTACTATCTATTGTTACAATATCCTATCTACTATTTTCATTTTCTTATCTAAAAGATTTCTATCTGTGCTAGAGTACGACATGGTTTCCAGGTGTGGAAAAACACAGTTTAGAAATTTTATTTACATTATAATACCTTATTGTCTAAATCCATTTCATTTCTAAAATAATTTAATAAAAATACTAACTCAACATTTCACAAACTGAACTAGTAACATTTACATAGCAGTATTCTAATATTTATTTAACTAATATAGTAAGACATAATAACTTAGAACATGTTTTAGGACAGACAACAACAACTTTAGGAGGTTTTTCCTCCCTACCAATCTCTCGGAGAATGCTCAAACAACGCTTCCTCAAGACCCCCAAGCCTATTCCTGGTCTTCTTGGCTGAGAACTGGTGGAGAATGCAAAAAGTGGAACCCTCTGTCAACCGACTAGTTCAATACCTCAGTAAATACTTTGCTCTCAGCAGTATGATCTTCATCTTAAAGCTACACTAGATCAATCAGCTATTATCCCCTCAAACACTTTCCAAATTTCCCTTCCATTGAATTTCTCTGAATTACATTCATTCAACTTGAATGATCACCTCTCTAGAATTAGCAACTCCCAACTCTCTTCAATGGGAATTTTTATAAAGATTTCCTAGGTCTTTTGGGTCAGTTTTCATTAATTGAGCCACCTACTCTAATTCCACTTTCTTGGGGAATGATGACCCCAAATGTAGGGAGGTTTCCACCTGCAATAGTTGGAAGTGGTTTGAGGATGCTGCCACATGTCAGTTTTCTCTCCACCTAGTCTCTTCCACCAATTTGACCAGTAAACACTCTTTTAACAGCTCTCCTAAGTTGTTGTATCCTAGTTTATTTATTTATAAATAAAATATTCAGAATTACATTAAATATCCTTAACTCTGCTGAGCCATCAATTACAACTTACCCTAAAATTTACATATTGTTCTCAAATAATATCAAATAATATAAAATTGTTTTTTTGCAAAATTGGGGCATGTGACATTTTGGTTTGGGGAGGGTTTCAATATGTATAAGATGGAGACTCTATGTTTCATCCATTTAGACACTGTGTTATTTTGTGTACATTTTTACTTGTAAATTATGGAAGGTTCTCTTGTATGTATTCACAGTTGGGGTTTAGCATTGACATTTTCGATAGCTTGGAAAGTTGTGGCCATATGCATTTTTTATGTCTGTAACCTAATAATTTTATTTGGTATGTTAATGGAGGTTCTTCATATTGGTTTTAAATGAATGGTTTAACTTATTGTCGTGCCATTTCTTGCAATGGAACCTCTATTGATTCACGATTGTGCATTTTCTTACTGGAAAATGTTATTAATGGTGAGTTATGATGTAATTTACTTTTTTTGTGGTTTAGTATGTATATGGCCGTAAGCTTAGCTAACTCTTGAGAAAATGTGAATGCCATGGTTGTGATAGTGTTGGCAGTGGTTATTTTTATATGGATTATGTTAATGTGTTTTCTTTACTTCTCAGTCGTGAGCCTCAATAATGATTGCAGCGTGTATATTTTGTTTATATTATTGTGGATCATTAACAAAGAAACGATTTCGATTATGGTTAATGCTGAGTTTTGGGTTCAATCCTGATAGTTGAGATTTCAACCCTTATCTAAAATGTGTAGGTTGTGTAAAAGTTTTGTTGGTTATTCCTTTTCGTAAATTAGTTTCATTATCCTAGTTGCTTTTTGCTTATGAGGAAAATTGTAAATCTTTGGAACGTTGTTAAATTTTTCCAATCGAATCCTATAGGATTTGATTCCTGTCATGGTTTGATGAACTCTATTTTTTAATAACATCATCCCACACGATTCGATCCTGGGATGTGTGGGTTTGTGGCTTAATGTTGTATGGTTGAAACCCTTAGTTGGATTCATTATTTCGATAATGAATTTGCTTATTAAGTTTATGGTTGATTCTTATGTTGAGAGTTGATAACATTATTTATGTTTAATAAATAATCGAGCCTACAGACCTTGATTGATCTCGAAGGCTGGCATACGATGTGGTTAAAGTTTGGAAGGTGGAAATCATTGGTTTGGAGTTTTTTTTATGTTATTTGGTAGGTTTTTAATAATAGGTTAACTCTGTTTATCTTCTGTTTTGTCATTTTACTCAAAGTTTTAGTAATTATATTTAAATTATAATTTTATGCATAGAATTTATGGTAAAGCTATAGATAATAGTTTTGATAGTTTTAATTAGTAAACTCCTTCTAGAAATATGAAATATGTCAGCCAAGAAAAGATATAAAGTTAGTTTTTAAATAGTTCTTTGGTTTATAAATTCTATTAGTTAGGGTTAATAAGATTTAGGTACAAAATATCTCGTATTATCTCTATGTTTTGAACTTGAAATAATGAACAGGAAATCTAGCTCACTTTAAAACTCTAGACTCTGTTCAGAGAAATACCTATGTCAGAGAAGACTGAAATCAACCTGTCATTGATGAAAGAAAATGTAGACAAAAACAGAGACCAAACCCTCCTACAGATAAAACTAAAGGTGATGGTCTATTATTATAAATATGAATAAGATTTATTTTCTTAACTAGAATAACATGTCTGAGTAGCTAAAATAACCTAACCTCTATTTAAAAGAAGTACATCTGCTAGGGAATAATTAATTTAACCTGTAAGTGAAGAAAGAAGTAATGTAGAAAATAACGTAGCTATAGAAGAAATATACTAATTATTGATTCAGAATTTAATCTCCCCATTTAATAAGAAAACCTATGTAAATTGCAAGGGAAAAATCAAGAACCTCATACATGTAAGTTGAATCTATTTTAATTGTTAAAAATTTTGCACACTAAAATAACCAACATTAACAAGTACATATATAGATCTGACATTTGTTCAGATAACCGAGTAACTTGGGAACTGCCATGTTCCACCCAACCATGAGCTGGAACTATTCTTGGTTTCAATTTGGATCTCCCCGAGCTGGTTCCAACATGCAAGTAGATTATACCTCCTAGGGTAATGCTTCCCTATCTGGGATATCAGGTTGTGTATCAGTTTTCCTTTTCTTGTTAGGAAAAATTGTTCTCCAAGAACTCTCTTGAATATCAAATAGGTAGAATTATGGAATAATCAATGATCCCCAAGCCTCTCTTTGTCTTGGGTTTTTATAGGTAGATTTTTCAGAAAAAGGGGTAGTTAAATAAATAATCATTTGATTTCTTGAAATAAGCCTTTTTATTTAATTTAGGTAATTTTAATATTTATTTAAATTTAACTTAGAAACTTTTAACTAGTTCCTACTTTGACTCTTGTAGGCATTTAATATTTAATTATTATTAGTAATAAAAATAACATGTGGGTCCTTTCATTATTACTTATAGTTACTAGCATTATTGCTATGCTTACTCTTTTATACATATCATGTATAAATTATACATACATATACCATTTGTTAACATTTTAACTTTTAGGTGTCATATAGTATGATCCCTAATCATATGACACTCTTCTTATAGCTTAGTCACTTTCTTTAATAAGGTCTTCAGGTAGGGGTCAGGTCAACTAGGTTAGGAAACTCTAAACATCCTTGCATGTTGGATTCCCTCGTATCACATGGTAGTTCTTTAGTACTTTGATGAGATACATAAATTCAAAATTTCATTTAATCACCTAAAAATAAGTAAGATGAGATCAATGTTTTATGAGAGTTGTTTTCACTCAACATATTCATTTTCTAGTAACTCCTAGCACTTATCCAGATCACATACTCAACTTTAAAAAAAAAGGAGTTACAAACATAGTGCACTTCCAAACATTCTCACTCAACACTAATTCTAGGGTGTATTTGTAGGATACACATAAGGATACAATGTCCAAGGATCCAATGTTCCAGATATTATGCTCAACATCAACTTGGATGGCTCCAAGGCTTATGCCCAACACTTAGAATTTTTATCTTTTTTTGTGCTTCAGAGCTTCATGCTCAACACAAATGTTTCATCACTCATGTGTTCGAGACCTTCTCGCTCAACACAAAACATCTCATCAATTATGTGCTTCAAGGTCTATTCCCAACACATGAAATCATATATATATATAAAACATATGCAATTGGATTACACCCAATATATCATACAAATCATCATGTTCATGTGAAGTAGGGTATTAGGCCCAATATACCAAATAAAACATGAAAGTAACATCATAAGCAACGGGGATTATGCCCATACGTGTTAGGTAAAAATTCGGTATATTATATCCCTCTCCACTTAGAGAAACATTGTTCTTGGTGTTATAGGGACTCAGAATTAAATCATGAAACAAGTCACGGTAATCCTTTCTCATGGTGGATTCATTCTCCCAAGTAGCCTCATCATCCTCGAAGTGCTTCCATTGCACTTTAAACTAGGGTATGGTGCGCTTTTTGAGGTACACCTCTCTCTTGTCCAATATATGAAGGGGTTCATGTGCAAACTCCCCTTCAGGCTCCACCTGTAATAAGGACCAATCAATCACATATTTTGTATCATAAACATATTTCTTTAATAAATATGCATGGAAAACATTATGGACTTTTATGTGAGAAGGTAAATCTATTTCATATGCTACTGGCCCTCTCTTGGCCAGTGTCTCAAAGGGTCCACAAAATCTTGGTGCTAACTTATCACACCTTCCCAAGCGCAATGAGCTTCTTTTTTCTTTTACTTTCAAGTAAACATGGTCACCTATCTCATAATATTTATCTTTTCTATTATTATCTGCGTAACTCTTCTGGTGGTCTTGTGCTTCTTTAAGGTTCAGCCAGACCTTGGTAACTAATTATTCCAATTCCTTTAGTAAGTCAGGCCCTAACATGAGCTGATCTACTGCTCTATCCCAAGTAACCGGTGTTCTACACTTCTGTCCAATGAGTACCTCAAAGGGACTCATCTTGGCGGAGGTCTGGTATGTGTTGTTATATGCAAAATCTACAAGATGCAGGTAATATTCCCACTTGGTGGGGTTTTTCATGACATACATCCTAAGCATGTCCTCTACAATATGGTTTACCTATTCTGTCTTCCCATCTGTTTTTGGGTGGTAAGTAGTACTAAAGTTAAATTGTATCTCTAAACCGGAGAATAAGGATCTCCAAAATTTCCCAGTAAACATAGTATCTCGATCCGAGATGATTGCCTTGGGTATCATGTGCAATCTAAATATCTCTTTTAAGAATATGTCGGCAATGTGTACTACCTTGTAGGTCGACTTTACTGGAATGAAGTGTGTTTATTTTGACATTTTGCTTCTTACTCTTAGGTATACCTATGACAAAATCCATACTATTGACCTCCCATTTATGTTCTAGAATGGGTAATGGCTGTAGCAACACAGAAGGATGATGGTGCTCATTTGATCTCCTGAAATTCTTGACATTTTGTGATAAACAATGCTATGTAGGAATTTAACTTAGGCTAGAAAAAGTATTTCTTTACTGTGGATATCATCTTTTGATATCTCAGATGCCCCGAGTAGGGTGTCTGATGAAATTTCATGAGGATTCTAGATTGGATGTCCCCTCCTTCTGGAATGTACAATCTCTCTTTAGGCTATAGCAGTCTTGTTTCGTCTACCTTGTAATATTTTTGTTGCTGAAAGAGCCTGTCCTCTTGGACCTTCTTAAGGATTTCAACATAAAAAGGGTAAAATATAGTGGCCATTCTAATCCTCTCATGCAAATCTGAATTGGTTTCACTTAAAGTCACCTCATATATCATATGATCTAGTCGACTCAAAGCACCAACAATTTTGTTCTCCTCGCCATTTATATGCCTTAGCTAAAAATGGTACTCGCTAGGGAAAGCCAACCATATGGATTTCCTGGCATTCAGATCCAGTTGTTAAAATAAATATTGTATATTTTCAGAAGGAACTTCTTCCCCATGAGGCAGTGCCTCCACATCTTCAAGGCATTGATGATGGATACTAACTCAAGATCATGGGTGGGGTAGCTCTGTTCATGTTCTTTTAACTTCCTTGATTAATAACAGATCATGTAATTGTTCTGCAAGAGGACTCCTCCAACCCCTTCCTTGCTTGCATCTATGCAAACAACAAAATCCCCATGGGGATCCACAATTTGTAGTATTTGTGTAGTTGCCAAAAGTTAATGTCACTACTACATTTCGATTCAAAATCCGACGGTTACTTCCGACGGTGCGTGGATTTTTTCTTTTAACTGTACCAAAAATCACAAAGATAATTTTTTTTTTAAATTGTGGTCATCAGCTTCGCTTAAGCGACGGCTAGGCTCAATAAGCGTCACTTAAGCGATGGATTTCCTCATAAGTGTCGCTTAAGCGACGGCACTTCAAATTGGTCAACCATTGAAATAAAAGAAACCCCTTTTCTCATTTGCCCCTTTTTTCATTTACTCGTCGCTTAAGTGTCGCTTAAGCGACGGCGCTTCAAAATGGTCAATTGGAAAAAAGAATACAAAGCGCTTTGAGATTTGTGCTATCGTCGTGGCATATACATTAGTCGTATTGAATGTCGGATCTTATCATTCAAACCCCTGTTCTCATTTACCATTTTCAAATGTCTATGGGGTCACTCTCACCATTTCCAAGCACCCAAGAAACGGAAGAGGAAGAATCGGAGGACCAGCAGAAGTATGATACAAATCTCAGCAAACCTCTGGTACAAATATTTTTATTTCTTTCTTTCAGCCAGTAGTGTTATGATATCTCTGCATGCTTCTATTATCGCTTCCACCATTTTATTTAGGCATCCCTTGCCTTACCTATTGCTTTTGCTATCCTTGTTGTAGGGTGGATCCTTTGACAAGGTTCAACCTGTGGGCAGCGAGAGCTATGGAAGGTGGCATATGGTATACAAATATGGTAATAGAGCATAAAAGGAATGTTGCTGCACACAGTATCGATCATAGGCAAGGCACGACAGGGGACACTACCCAAAAGGATAAGTCAAGACGGAAGAAATCCCCCGTTATTGAGGTATAAAACCTGGTCTGCCTAGATGAGGCACTTGACCCACGGGTGCATATTAGCAAAGATGAGCATTTGAAAGTTTATGTGGAGCAATTTAAGTTGGTGGATCATAATATCCAAAATCCCACCGTATTCCCTGAGTTTTATTCAGATAATTATCAAATATAGGGGGAACCAAACCAATAATTTTTCACCATTTCAGCTTTTTGTTTTAATTAGGGATAGTCTCTTGCATGCCCCATGCTTTGGGAACTCTTTAGCAGTCAGGAAATTTGTGAGGTTTTTATTGTCGCGAACTCAAACTAGAGGGATTTGAATGGACTATCAAATCCTATTAACATATAGAATATCCATGCCATTATAGGGTTTTGTTGAATGGGAGGGGTTTCTGCCCTTTGTCCGCAGAGGAGGGTTGGGATTTCACCTGGTGGGAAGCATTCTTCAAGGGGTTACATAGGCATCACTATGTAGGATTCGTTCAAGGGGGGCCCATATATAAAGCACCGGTGCTGGATCTTATCAGAGAGGGTTTTTCGTCCTGTTATGTTCATTCTATTGGCTGTTTTCATTGTGTCCCTGTTATTGGTACATGGCACCGGGTTGTTCTGTTAAGGGCCAACAATCTAGGCAGGCAGTGATTTGAGACCTCAACTGCAGACAAGGACAGTCTGAAGAGGTTTAGGATTGCGATGGTGACTTGCTCAGATGAGTCTGGGACCATTCCTACAAGATCCTTTCAGGGGCTTATGAAATTGGTTGAGCCCAACAAAAGAAGCCATGCTGATAGACATCGGTATGATTTTATTGATGAGAGCAATATTGTTGATAAGAACAGGCCCCCCAGCTGGAGTAAGATCCTGGCAGTCCGAAAGAATCTTCCCAAGTATGATTGGATCTTCTGGAATGATGCGGTATGCCTTGCTCCATACAATGACCCCTCTCTCCAATATAAAGGATCATTTATCTGTATAAGCAAATAGTAGGTCGTAACTGGTTCTACATGATCTTTTGAAACTGTTATTTTTTGGGTTAGACACTGACTTCTCATTCTCAAAATTGGAACATTCAATGCCAGTAGAAATATCTCTGCTAGCCAGTTCTTGACTAGACAAAATGTTCTCAGCCAACCAACCTTGATTTCTTAACTAATCTATTGAGAGGATATTAAAGATACTTTTGGAAAAAAGCCTCTTAATGGTGAATCACCTATTCAAGTATCTCATGGACATCCAATTAGCTAAATAAAAACGACTGATATTTGCAACGAGATCCCCTTATCCAAGGCATGCGCAAGAAGTTATGGTTTATGTGGTTTCTGCATGTCAGGGTCGGGCATCCTTTTGTTGGTTTTAATGATAATGGTTGCATTTATGAGCATTAATTATTACTTGGCAAACAGAGCAGACCCCTCCAACTAGATATTATTCAAGTTCTTACTAATTTTTTTTGGTGTACTTGATTTTCCATGAAAAATGAATGTGCATTGCTTTTACCTTTTATTGTACCATGGAGAATGAGGTCTGTTGAAACCAACTGGGAGAATGGGATTTAACCTCATTGAACTAAGTCAACCAAGGAAGAGAGGTACAAACTGGAATCCACGATTGCAACCACTGCAATAGTCCATGTCGAGACTATTTTCTCTTCTCTTTTATTCTCTACTTGAGCTTTGAATTTAGGACATCCTATAGCCAAACATCAATCATCAAAAAGATTGTCCATAAGTACTACAATTAAGCACAATCGATCCACAAGTGTGCTAATCAAACTTAGTCATCATCTCTATCTACAATCACCAAATAGAAATCCATCTTGCCAAGAATGTAACACTATTATCAAGGTGATATGGTCTGATAACTACACCCATTAACACCATCCCAAGATGAGGAGCTTGAGTTTTTTTTGGCCTGCTCCTTAGTGATTTATATTCTGTGGACTTGTACTCATGCTGTGAGTTCAAACCTTGTTGAGATAAATTTCACTTCAGATTCATGGTATTGAAGTAGGGGAAGACTTCATTCTGGTTTTGCTATTCAGTCTTTTGTAGAAATTTATGGTAAGCTGTAATCCTTAATTCTTGCTTAACTTTTGTCAGTTATTTAAATTTCTTTTGTTTGGATTTTTGACTTGTTTTGGGTTGTTTCCTTCGTAGGTAAACAATGTTGTTGGTTGTGAGGGATGTTTCCATCACTTAAGGCATGATATCTGGTAAGATCTAGCCTCTATTGGGAAATGCCCATACCTGAGAGAGAGGTCTGAGGGTTGTTTATCATTACTACAGAGGAGTCGATATTATTTCATTGAATTCCAAAGATAAACTGGCCAATTGCTTGGTAAATTTGTTTCAGCGTAAAGGGGTCTATTGACATGTCATGGAACTACACTAGTTCTATTTTATGGGGGAAACTTACTCTATGTTATGCATCTCTACTATCATCTATGTTGTTCCCTGGAATACTTTGAACTATATGGGACAAAATGCTTGTTTTCTTTCATGTGTATTGTTTATTGTTTTAATTTTTTGACAGATGTTAACCACTTGACCTGATTCTTGTTTCATATTTTCCAATGATGGTGAAACTTTCATTTTAGCTGATGACCTAAGAATTAATTTATGGAACATGGAAATAAGCAATGAAAGTTACAACATTATAGATATCAAACCTGCCAACATGGAGGATCTTACTGGTAATTTCTTTATGTCCTAAATGTAGATGTGCTTTATTGTGATATGATAAGAATATGATAGAACCCTCTCAATAATTATAAAAGTTAAATGTAGTTTTAGCTCATTAAATATTGAAGATTGCACTCTTCAAGGTGTTTTATGCCATGTATTACACATTTTGAAGACTGCTAGCATTGGAGGATATCTAGGATGATCAATCCCTAGATCTAAGGTCCAACTACCCTATTTTGTGGACCTGTTGCATGTTTTGGGGCCTATCCTAGTGGAGTGACTTCACTTTGTGGACGTTGAGGCTTGGATTGGACATTACTTGGCTATTGCTCCTCATTCCTTGGAGGCGCTCCACTTTGTTAGGCCTAATGTATCTCAGAACTTTACCTTTAACAAACAGTTACATATTGATATAAGCCACTATACGGTCTCCTTAACTGCTGTTATATTTTGTATGGACTGATGTTATGTTTTAAGGGCTTCTTGGTTGGGAGATTTCGTCGTTTAGTATTTAAAGACAATTTTATTGCAGAACTTCTCATTCATGCCTAGGTTTCACTAAATAATGCTGAGGAATGTTGATATAAAGGCACAGGTTTCATTTTGAAGGCTTAGGTATGCCTAGGACTGCTTCTCCAGATCCATATGTTCTTTTTGTTGGTAGAATGTTGGTGGGGTTAGGTGATGGATAAGGAACGCCTCATAACAAGTTCACACACTTCTCCTACTGCTGTTCACACACAAGATTGATTATTAGAGGCTGTTACATGCTCAATTTTTTTGGCTTTTTGCTTCTTCATAGTTGTATGAGACTGTTTTGGGGTTGAAAAGTGCCCATAATCCATGTAGGTGTGCCCAGGACTGCTATAGGTTCCCTATGTTTTCTCTGCTCACAATTCCTCTAAACTTTGTTAGAGTTCCAAGTACAGACTCTATAAGCTTAAAGCTAGCTCCTAGCTTCCCCAACAGCTCTTCCTGCTTTGGCTTGTCATAACCTGCTTGAAGCAGCAAATTTAGTGAAAACAGTGCATCATCTTCGCATTCTTCCAAGTTACAATGATCTCTGGCTTGCTTGAATAGCTCCTATAGATGTATGGCTACTCTGATTGTACCCAATCCCTTTATTCCCTCCATTACACAGAGAGAGGATGGTATCTTTTTACACAGAGAAGACCATTGAGCAGTATATCCTTAACAAGCAAATTACCTACAGCTGATTGAGCAGTATATCCTAGCAGCATTTTTTCCAGCCATGAAGCCAAAGAAGATGAATGTTTCCAATGCCCAGATTTAAGGGCACAAACAGGCCAAATCTGGGCTAAATATGAGTCATGACAGCACCTCTATCCCATAATCACTTGTGTGATCTTTGTGTAAATTAATAACCAGATGAAAAAAATTGCTATGATTCAAACCCCTGATTTCATCTCAAACTGGGCTAAATTGAAGGTACATCAAATGTCAAATGAGAGTTTCAATATATTCTCATCCTTGTACTGGGTAGTTACTCATCTCCAAACTGTGTAATGGCATCTGTAAGTATCTACTATCAACCTTATTTCTGCTATGTGCTTGTTTCCTGTAGGTATCGGTTGCTGCCCTGTTACTCCCTACAATCAGTCCTCTCTGATCAAAATGTTAATGGCAAACCTCTCTATAACAGCTACCACAAATCTGTCAAACCAGTGCTTACCTTGTACTACTGATCTCTCGAACCCAAATCTCTGAGTTGTATCCACTAACTAGATCCCCTGGAATCTGAAATATAACAACCGTGGGTAAATGGTGATGGCCATGGAATCTCCTGAGGATGTGTCCATGAAGTTCGAACTGTTGATGCTGAGAAATCAAGATGGATTAAGGATAAGTCCAGCCTTATCGCGAATGTGCTCATGGACCATAATGAAGGTAATACTTTGAGACTTCCAAAGGGCAGATTCAGTGTTAAGTTGTTAATAGTGGATGCCCTAATAATTGGAATTTGGGACCATGTGCCTTTGCCAGCAAGTTTCCTATGCAGTCCTTTTGAGTGATGGGCAATTGATTTCTTTGGAAATCTTATAGTCACTTTTAATTAAAAAGGTTGATCCTCATTGGCATCAATACTTGTACAAATTGACATGAATCTGTTGCGGGCCTCAAGAATGATGTTGTGACAGTCAGTTTCTCTTTTCCAATGACATCACAAGCTTTATGGTAAGTGGCAATGATTCCCACTTTGTCAACATGATTATCAAATGCTTAATCAAGTGATGTCTGATCACACATCATAACAACTTACCTCATTGTCCTTGCACTTCTGGTATAACATCGGCCACTAGAAATGGGAAAGAACAAGAGCATCATCAGTATAAGCAAACCTCCCATCCTCTACCTTCAAAACTTGATTTACTAGGTGTTCTTCAATTTCGATGGATAAGGCATGCCTCATAACAAGTTCATGTAATAGGTTAAAGCATGCTCTGTGAAAATGTTCAAGGAAGTGTTTTTCATAGGACATATCTGAAACACCAGCCCCCTCCATTCTTTCATCAACTGAAAGTTGTAGCTGTAGCATTCGTAAAAGAGCACTGACATGTTCTTCATTAAGTTGGTGACAGGCTTCTTTGTAAATAGAAGAATTCCAATCTGGAGAAAAAATGCACTCTTTAATAAAACTAAGCACTTCAACAGCTCCTTGTAAAGGAATATTACTGGAGTAAAAAACACTGTCATTTGTAGAGCAGGGCTGTTCATGTCCATCTGAGATGACTACTTTCCTGCTAGCCTCTGAAAACAGATCTCTAAAGAGAGCATCATCTTCATGCCCGCTTGCAAATTCTGCATCATTTACTCCCATCCCATCCTTGCTAGCAGTTGGCCATGACTTTCCCGTGCTTTTAATCCGTGGTTTCAGTGGTATTTGTTTCAAAAAAAAATTTAAATTCAGATTCTCTGTCCCTGTTGATCTCGGAATCTTCAAGACAGTTAGAGCTGATGGGATACATATGGTGTCTAATATTTGTATATGCTTGTAAACGTTGCAATTGACAAAATACTTCTCCAAATTCTACTTTTAACCATATTTCTCCTGATTTCAGTTGTAAATCCTTATTTAGGTAATTTTCAATTTTAATTTGAAATGATTTTAGATAGCAGCTTATTTAAAACTTATGAAGACTCTTTGCATAAATTATCTCTTCTTGTTCAGAGAAAATTATTTTCTGATACATTAAATTGTTAGATAAGATTTGAAACTTCTTCAAGAAACTCACTGGTTAATTTAAACTTCCTAAAAGAAAGAGTTTGCTGGTTTGTCAAATGTATTTATATAACATAAATAACAGTCCTTAACAGGATCCTATGAGAATACTGACAACCGGAAGTTCTCTAAAATATCTGCTGGTCCAAACTCCAAAGTAGCCTTCAATTGGTTGTAATTTGATTGCATCTTTTAGATCCTAAATGGTGATAGGTAGCAACTAGAGAAATATGACACTCTTGACCTGAAGTATGGTATCGAGTACATACATGTAAATCCACTATTTTCAAGCCCCTTTTGTGGGTTATTTGAGGTCCTTGCAACTGCAAATTTACATGTAGATGTTTGATTTGAAAACTTATAATGGTGAGCGTGGAAAGCGATTCCAAAAAGAGGAACTTGAAGGAAGTTCTATAATGATGGAAGCAACCGAGGATTGGCATTTAAAGAGTCCTTGGGACTAGGAAGGTTGCACAGGGATTTACAGTACAGCCAAGGATAGGTAACCATAATGGCATGGAAAATGTTTATGTAGAAACTATATGAAAATCATATATCATATGAAAATTCTAAAAAAACTTCAATCGCCATTGTCTTGGTCTTCATTTATCACAACCATAATGAATCACATCACATATAAGCAACTATGCACATAAATGTATGTTAACTATTTAAAGATTAATATTTAATAAATGTGTGCATGTGTATCATCTTATTTAGTAAAATACTAAAATAATAAATCACAAGCATAAACTAACAACCAAGTTCGGGTGGTTTAGATACAGGTACAGGTGTAGGTTCAGATGGCTTGGCCTTGGGAGTCTTCTGTGTTGAGAGGACTGGTGGTCTAGAGGTCCAAGCTTCGGCCCCTATCACTTTTGTGCCTAGGGGAGATGACAAAAGGTACCGTTGACCCCTTCAAAGCTTGAAATGACGACTTAGGAATG
This sequence comes from Pseudotsuga menziesii, assembly GCA_001517045.1. Classification (NCBI taxonomy): domain Eukaryota; kingdom Viridiplantae; phylum Streptophyta; class Pinopsida; order Pinales; family Pinaceae; genus Pseudotsuga; species Pseudotsuga menziesii. Next base: position 268,936 of record LPNX011144395.1, read on the forward strand.
GAGCATCCTTCCTTCTTTTAGGGTACGCTAGAGCACTCTATTATTATTTTATTCTAGAGTTGTAAAGAAAGCCTATAAAAAGAGACCTCACATTCAATTGCAACTCCTGAGATCATTGTGGAAAAATCCCCTAGACTCTTGTTTTTGGGGCTGAAGATAAATCTGCATGTGTGAAGCTTGTTTCTGGAAATATTCAGGGCTTGTTTTCATCCAAAGTCATCATCATTTCGTTTCAGGATTTTTCTTCTTGGCTGGGCATCATATGATACAGTTATAGTGGGTAATGTTAGCTGTTGAAGTGCTGAAAGAGAGCTCTATGGGCCTTCTTCCTAGCTGTTTATGATATCAGATTGCAGAAGTATCTATTCAGAGCTGGTTATTCAATACAATGTTGTTCATTGTTGCTGCTTATGTCTTATATGATATAATAAATGCACTTGAATGATTGATAGTTGTGTTGGTGAGTCATTCTGAACATCTATATTTGGTTGTAAAAGCAATTTCCAGATACCAACAAGAATGGTTGTTTGATGTATGTTATCTGGTTTAATATCCTTCATAATCAACTTGCTATCTCATAAATAAGTTTGCAATATACACTCTAAGGATAAGGTGCTGATATACTTAAATTCACCATCACACATCTACTGCATATCTTAAATTCTGTTTTGCTAAATCTGGAAGCTGTCACAAGGGTTTGAAAGACAGATTTAGCAATCCTATTGCAGAACACTCCCTTGTACTAGATGAGAGCCAACCTAAGTTAGAAAAGTGTCCACCGAGGTGATAGTGAGTGGAAATTATAAGCTTCCCTAGTAATCAGTCCCTTCGCACCATATTTTTCAACCCATAGGATGGTTTATGGCATATGCCGCAGGATGGAAATTTTACATAATTAAACAATTTGTAAACAGGGTTGGAAAAGAAATCAGGCATCCAGCAATATTGTAGTTCTATATAGAATGATAGCAACATTATGTAATGATGACTTGGAGTACACAAAATGTCATAAGAATCATATACTGTCTTTATGTTTCTGATCATGTCTTCATGTTAAGCTCCAAGTGGTGGTCTGTATTATGAAATCAGTGACAGTATAATAAACAGGATAAAGATCTTGTTTATATTTTGTTGTTCAAGACTGCCTATGCTGAAACAAAAAATACATAAGAACTGGAGAAATATAGGCATACCTAACTGCTAAACATGGAAATAAGAAATCAACCCAAAAAAGATCTCTTAAATGCAGGAAAATAATATTATAAATAAATTGAGACAGAAAACAAGATAAAGACCAAATATCAACATTTCCAAGAAGCATACTTCCAATGCTGAAGTCTGCAGCCCTTGCAGCCTACATGCCCTCCCGTCCACTAATTCCTACCCCTATATGTGCCTCCTGAATCATTCTCATGTCATTTTTGTTTCCTGATTCTTATTTTATGTGCCTGTATTTGTGTTTTGTAAATGGATGGTTAGGGTATTTTCTTGAGCTCTCTTTGCTATGATCTACAAAGCAACCATTTAAATCCTAAAGCTAGGGTTTGACTCCCCTAGATAGCCTCCCATGCTTTCCAGATGTATGTATTTCACCTGGACATTCAGATATTCAGGGATCGTGTGCATTATCTGAGCTACATTCTTCATCCCATGCTTCTCCACAGTTGGCAGAATCAATTACTTGTGAAATTCCTTGTCAGATGAGTTTGGGCCTTTCTCTTTCTCAATGTGAAACTTCTAAAGGTATGGAGACTCTTAACTAGAGTGGAAAAGATGAGAGAGAGGCTTACATGGGATCCAAGACCAGTGGCATAGATGTCAGCTCAGAGCCAGTAGCGATGGAGGTGGGAGACAATGAGAGGGTTGTAGGGAAAGTCACTGCTAGTGGGAAGGTAACTTCTAGAGTCAATGATTTATTTTGGGAACAATTTCTAACAGAGACTCTAGGCTTAGCAACAGATACACAAGAAGCTGAGTCGAAAATTCAGGAGAGTAGAACTAAGGATCAAGATGAAATATTGCCTGAGAACGGGAAATGTTGGAGCAACAAGCAGACATTGGATTAGCTCACAGAATAGATGGGGCATCTGGAATCAGGTACACAAACTTGAAATAAGATTCTAGAGGCTGCTCGAAGGTGGATATCATTATCAGTTCTGCTAAAATTTCTGGCAAGCAATGATCACTGCTTATGTGTCCTCGTGAATTGATCCAAATAGATTCTCTATAAGCTGCTGTCAGAGCCTCTGCTAAATTGCAAATGTAAAAGGGATTAGCCAGTATTTTTGTATTTCACTATAAAATTTGCGCATTCACTGAGATTCACATAGCATATGGACATGGATACTAAAAAAACAATATTCTAAGAGTGATTTGTCCTTCCCCATCTGGTGACAACACTGTTGTAGCATAGATTTTACAGGATTATGTATTAATATTTTTCACAGTTCCTAAGATTTTAGAAGTTCTGTATCTTCCTAATTGCATTTTGCCTTGTTTTGTTGCCAAGCAGATACATAGGATCTCTCTCTGCTACAATTCAGAGTTTTGAAAATGTCCTGATTACTTGTGCATGTAATAACAACTAGAGAACACCATGACCAGTTAAATGTAGAATTGCTCAAAATAACTCGAAGGCATAAACTGGTATGTAATTGTGATAAGACCAATAGTACCCTATCAATAGATATATTTAACCTGCTAGAAATTAAGACTTACCATTCCTTATTATTAGAATACAATCTAATCTTTAGTAAGAGTGCAATGTAATGATGCTAATTAAGTCAGCTTTGCTTTTACATTTTGATTACCGTTTACATAATTGAAATGTGTCTTATTTATTATATTTTGCTAGTTAGTTATATTCATTCTAACAATATTATTCGATATCTTTATAATGCTATGTCCAAATCGTAATGAATATGATCAAGAATGCTTTGATAACAAACCTCTCTAATTCCATGTATTTTGTTTGAAGTCTCACTGTTGTTACTTGCACTTATGTAGGAGAGCTTCATTACATTGTATATTCAGTGAGAGAGTTTGAAATTTCAAAACTAATAGATTGGGCCTTTTTGAAAAATTTGTATGGCTATATAGTCTTCTGTTATATGACCCTGTACAGCCCTGCTGTACAACCTGCACTTCTTCCTCCCTCCTGCAATCTGGCTTCTCTTGCTTTCCTGCTCAACTGTTCAATTTTGTATTGGACCTTTCTATTTTTTCTATCTATAGAGTTTTGTTGAAACTGTAATCTCATTTATTCTAAGTGATTAATGTATTGAACACACTATTAAACTCAACTGTGAGATTAAGTGAATTACAAAATATAATCACGGCCCACTTTTTCTAAGTGGTTACTTTCAAAATATCAAGTGGTTAAGGATGCTTAGAATCCAAAACGCCGCCTTCTAGGTCAGACCATGCCCTTTATTTTGAGGCATTGGGCATTGTATCATATGATAAGGCCAAAAAATATGATTTATCAGCTGATTTGAAACAGGTTGTTAAACCTGAGCTGACTGGACTGTGGGGTGCACGGTTGTTTGACAAGGCTGTTATGTATAAATCAATATCTACGTAGGTGAATCATCATGGCCACTTCTTGTATGTTATCTTAGTTGGGTGATAGGTTGTGAGGCTCTCAAATGTTACATTAGCGTCTAGTTTCTGTAGATGCTTGCAGATATTAGTTTTCCCATATAATTAAAATTTCAAAGTTCATTCTACAGACCTGAACCAGTGGTTATGGAGTTTCCAGAACTTACAGGACATTCACGTCATGACTATTGGTTGGATATTATTGAAGATATTTTTTGTGTGCATCAGTTCATTCAAAAGTTTCATCTTGAATATGTTGGACAGGCAGAAGCACTTTCAAAGGCTGTTTTAGGCATTTTACGTCTTCGTGCCATTCGGGAAGCATTCCATATTTTACCATCTCATCCTGCAAAACTTGTCACTTTTAACCTAGCAGAGAAGCTTCCTGGAGGGGATCTGATCTTAGAAGCATTAGCAGAGCTTTTTCCCTCAGTGGATGCTGTAAGTACAAAAAATGATGGTGGATATGCTAGTGAGAAGATAGAAAAAAGTGGCCTCTATTCAACCTCGGCTGTTACTACAATGGCTAACTTAGGATTCATGTTTACAAAGGGCTCTAGGACAACCGATGAAGCAGGTCTTCCAGTTGGTGAAGTTCTTGTTGGTGATTTGACTCCTTTAGAAAGAGCAGTTATGCAATCAAGAAACAACTTTAAAAAGCTGGAACTCACACAGGCATCAATAGATGGAGTGAAAGTAGAGGGAATTGATACAAATGTGGCTGTAATGAAGGTTTTTTGTCTTCTGTCCAAGTTTAGGCCTTTCAAACTGTCATTCTCTTCTAATTGTATGTGCATTGATATAGGGTATGTTCAAATTGTTTTAGTTATATGTTATTT
>LPNX011144462.1:3934-32728 GCA_001517045.1 Pseudotsuga menziesii
TTCAAAGCAAACCCAGGTATCAGAGAATCAACAAGCTATTAGGGCAGATACATGAACTAGAAGTCTTAGATAGAGAGATAAAAAGAAATAATGCAATATTAACCAAGAAAAATATTGAATTGCATAATTCTATTCTATAAATGAGAGGGATGTATGTCCTTCTAAAAAGAAGAAATCTAATATTAATGAAGAATAACTCCAAGCTCTATAGGATTGTTAGAATGTTGAGGTTGCAGAAGAAGGATCCAAACCCTAAAACACACCTTGCACTAGAAACCCTAGCAGAGGAAGCAATTAGACTTCAGGACCTGGAGGTAGCCCATGATGTTGTTGATATTCAAAATCTTATGCAGGTTGAAGAAGTGCCAAAAGTTCAGGAGTAAAGTTGTAAAAGGTTGATTAAAGACTAATTAAATTTTGTAGAAAACCAAGCTTTCAGTGGCTTAGGCGAACGTAGCAGCTGTTCATTAGCCATCGAAAGCAGAGCTTTTCGCAGCTTACAGACCCAGAATTCTGTTAGCTTAACCACCAAAAGCACAAACGGGTACAAAAATACATGATTACACACATAACCAATTTTGATCGATCCAGAAACCTCAGGGATGAGTTATGAAGTTGAAGATTAGTTAATTACACCAGTAGGTTGGTTCTGTTCCAGTTTTTGAAGGTGCCAACGAGGTGAAAAGGGTCACAAACCCTATCTAATTTTGATAAACCATGACTTATCTGTCAGAAAACAGGGCCTAGATTTACTTTAGTGATCACTGCAGTTATTAAAGAATTCAAGGAGTGAACAAGAATTAGAGTTAGATATACTATCACTTAAGTTAGGGTTTTTGACCTAATTTTTGCAAAAACAGTTATGTTATCTATTTTTAGTAAATCAGATCTAACTTTTCAGGATCTAAAATAAATTTTGTAAAGGCTATAAAGCCTAAGACTTATGTTGAAACATAGGTTCGAATCCAGAGACTTTTAGACCCTTATTGTTATCAAGCTTCTCATGTTATTCATTATTTAATATAAGCTCTTTTGCCATTATATGTTCAAGTTCCATCTCTTTTCTATTCTGTACTTGTGCTTGAATGTCTGATTCAGGTTTATTCTTTTTATCTAATACCAGATAGCTGTCATCCTATCTATGTGTTGATGAGTTTAATTTCAATTATTTTTCCTTGTTATGATTAGCCATTCATATGTGATTTCTTTATATATGAATCTGCCAGCATAGTAAGTTCTTCATTTATTCACCCTATTATCAACCCTCTGAACATTGGTGGTTAGAAGCCTTATCTTTTGATTGAGTTTTATGCATGTATTGAGTGTGTGAGGTCTTTTAGGTCATTTGACTTGATCCATTTAGAAAAACCATTAAAAACAGTTAAGTTACCAAGCATCCTCGAGCTGCAACCTAGAGGATTTTCCCGGAGTGATAACAAAGTGGTTTATAGATATACCTGGTAGGTTCATTGCCACATTTGAATCTTTCCAAGATTCATTCTTAGAAATATGGGATGATAATACAAGCCCTTTGTAAGAGGTTTCTCAATATAATAATCTTAATAAAGGAGGCTTGTTGGGTGTTATATTGACTAGATTAATTCACCTAATATTTACTTATCAACCGGGGTTGGTAAGATTAGAGTTGATACAAAATATATGCAAAGGTAAAAAGGATCCTAGGGTGTCGTGGAGATATTTTAATAAACAAAATATCGGAAAATAAAAAACCAAGTCAAACTCCTAAAATTATCTAAATAATTAGACTGGACTGGAACATCAAATTATAAACATCTACTAGAAAGAAATGTTAGTTTTTCAGAATTAAGCTAGCATTATTAGGATCTTTAACTGAGAGAATAACAAGCACGGCAATTAAACACAAGAGACAATGAACACAGTGTTTTTCCTCGGGGAAACCATAAAGGAGAAAACCCCACAACTTCCTCAGAGATAGAATCAACACCAAAATAGAAAATCCCAAAATAGTAAGTGACCTCCGGATAGCGGTAACCTTCTTCTTGTCTAGCCCCAGTGTCTTTTCCTTCCTCAACTATGCGCTACACTTGAGTGTGTATGAGTTGTGTGCTAAATAGAGACTCCAGCTCTCTATTTATACTAATCCCAGCATGACTAAAACCCTGCTAGGTCCGACCTCTACTAGGAGAGTCTAATAACCCTAGTGCCCCAGAACTGCGAGGACCTTAACCTTTAGACAATCGGAGGGTTACCCACAATGACTTGACATGACTTGTTTACATAATAGATCCTTTCTATCGGAACATCGGGGCATGTCAACATGACTCAATTACATAATAGAGACATCCCGGAATAAACATCGGGTTATAAGACATAAGATACATAGATGAATACATTCCAAAGTTACAAATACATCAACAATCCCTCTTAACTAGGAAGGTATTCTTTCGACACAATTTTCAGCACTGGTCTTCTTCTCTGCATCAACTGGAACATCTCGTCATCTTCAAGTCTTCTTAGTATTCAAGTCTTCTTCATCTTCTTTGTCTTCAAGTCATCTTCTTCTTCAAGTATTCTTCATCACGAGATCTGCATCATAATGACTACTGGCTCATCATTGCTGGATCAGCACTTGATCTGGATCGTCATCAAGTCTAGATCATCATCACATCTGGATCACTTGATTTGGATCATCATCGAGTCTGGATCATCATCACAACTGGATCGTCACTTGATCTAGACCGTCATCAAGTCTGGATCATCTCATCTGGATCACTTGATCTAGATCATCATATGCTATCTCATAATGGTGCTATCTTGATTCTTCTCATCACAAGAAGATCTACAGAGTCAATTTTGTAGGCCTACCCTTCATGTAGGTCTTCATCAATGCTTATATCTGACACTTAAGTCAGAATGACCCTCCCAGCTCTTACATCTGACCTCATTGTGTCAGAAATGCACGCCCAGCACTCACATCTGACCTCATCTTGTCAGAAAGGCCCAACACTCACATCTAACCTCATCTTGTCAGAAAGGATCAACACTTATATTCGATCATGTGTAATCACATTGCATCGAAAATGCTCTACACTCACATCCAACCCCATCTTGTCGGAAAGGCACTGCACTTACATCCAACCCCATTTTGTCGAAAAGGCACTGCACTTACATCCAACCCCATCTTCTTGGAAAGGCACAACACTCACATATGACCATGTGTAAACACATCGTGCCAGAATGGCTCAACACTTATATCCAACCTCATCTTTTCGGAAAGGCTCTGCACTTACATTCAACCATGTATAAACACATCGCATCGAAAGGGCATGCACTCACATTTGATCATGAAGGAACTAATCCTATCATCACATCAAAATGGCTCCCAGTCCTAGACTGAGCTACCTGGTAACTGACCAGGTGCCTCCATTCCTAGAATGGAAGTTTCCCTTACATCTCACCTACTCGTCAAAATGGACAACACTCACATCTGACATGGGAGGAACTTAATCCTTTAGCCGTAATAGAATGGTTCAGCCCTTACATATGACCATGGAAGGAACCAATCCTCTCACCATGTCAGAATGGCTTCTCAGTCCTAGATAGATTTTTCCTGGTAACTGACTAGGTGCCTCCATTCCCAGAATGGCAGTTTCCCTTACATATATCCTACTCGACAGAATGGCCAGCACTCATATCTGACATCGACAGAATATGCATACCCACTTAGTGAGCTTGATGACATAGGACCGCATACATCGGAGTGGATGATTTCCAAGATTCCTTTTGCTTTGCTTTCGCTACTTGGAAATGTCTTCTTTGTGCTCTTTCCTTTCGCACATCCTTTGTAGACCCCATCATGTTTTGCTTGCATTTCTAGAAGACCTTCAATAGCTTTGCTTGCAAGAGGTAGTGCTCTATAATGCACATGTGCAAGCCTTCTATGCTGAATTTCACTTGGCTCTACTGTGTGATGGACCAAGGCTTGTTCTGGATGGCCCTTCAATTTGTACAAACCTCCTTCTTGTTCTCCAATCACTACCATATCATCGATAGTCTTTCCTCTTGGCCACATTATGACTTGACCATCTATGAATGCAACCCTAATTCCTTTTGCATCCAATGCTGATATGGAGAGAAGGTTCTTCTTGCGTCTTGGCACAAACAATACTTCCTTCAGTGTTAGAGACTTACCAGAGTCTAGTTTATAGGAAGATTCCCCACTACCTTTTATTGGATATTGGTAGTCATCTCCTAGCTTCACCTTGTGAGGTGATTCATGTTCTAAAAGTCTCACAAAGGATTCCTTGAATCCAGTCATATTTTTGGAGGCCCCATTATCAATAAGCCAATCATCACTTCCATGAGTAATGTTTCCCATGAGAGCGAAGATCGAAACATATTCATCCTCGCTTGAAGAATCTTCACTTTCATATTTGGTTCTTTTCAATGAAGGTTCACCATCCTCTGCAGCATGGGCATGATGTCTTCTCTTGCTTCCCTTCTTCTTGTGAGAGCTACTTTTGTTCTTAGGACAATCTCTAGCAAAGTGTCCTTTTTCATCACATGTATAGCAAATGAACTTAGACCTATCTCTAGGATTTCTAGAGTTATTCCTGTGATGAGAGTACTTACTTCTATGATGGCTGGATCTGGGTTTCTTGGATTGTACTGTGAGAGCTTGATCTTCACTTCCCATCTTCTCTTCTTGAGCTGCTATCCGAGCTTCTTCTTGAGAACATTCTTCCCACAATCTGCTAAACTTCACTAACTTCTTTCTAGCACAGATCCATTGAATGAAAGTGTCCCATGTCCTAGGGAGACCATTCAAGGTGGTCATCACAATTTCTGTATTCTCCACTTCATCATCTAATGCTTCGAATTGTTCCTTGATTTGAGAAAACCTTGTGAAGTAATACTGGAGGGTCTTTGCATTCTGGATCTTCACATTCTTCAGTTGATTCCTCAGAGTCATCTTCCAGTTTATGTTCTTCCCTTCAAACAATTTGGTTAGGGCTTAAAACATTGCTTTAGGTGTCTTGAGAGAGGACACCTGAGGGATAAGGTGATCCTTGATAGAATAATCAATTATCCTCTTTGCCATAACCATCTTCTTCTCATGTAAGGCCTTATCCTCATCTCCCTCTGGAACTGGAACCTCCTCATGGATGTAGGAGTCCAACTCTTTCTTTCAGGAGCAGGGAGATCCTATACTTCCAGGCTCGAAAGTTATCAGCTCCCTCAAGATTTTCATCAAGCTTGGTATGATGAGACATCTTAAATTGAGAACCTCAAATGGAAATACAAAAGATTTATATCTTACCAGGTCAAGATGTCAGATCTAGATTTGGAGCTGAAATCTTGCAGTACTAGATTAGGAGCAAATTAGGGTTTTGATTTTTCAAAGTTCTGTCCATCCAAATGTCTTGAAACTTATCCCTAACTTCGATTTTGGGGAGGAGATCAATCCAGGCCTTGGCTCACTGAAAAATTCCTCTTCTATGAAAAGCCCTAATTTTCGGTAGTAGTGTCGGGTCCAAAACTAAAAAACCTCATAATTGGGTCCTGCTTCGACAGAAAGATGCACCCTAAGGAGGAGAGTTATTCCACCTTAATTTTGCTTAAAATCTGTGGAGGAAGATCCACAAACTAGGAAGCCCTAGTTCCCGCAGCTGCACAGTGTCTTCTTCTCAGGTTAGCTTTGATACCATGTTAGTTTTTCAACATTAAGCTAGCATTATTAGGATCTTTAACTGAGAGAATAACAAGCACAACAATTAAACACAAGAGACAATGAACACAGTTTTTTTCCTCAGGGAAACCATAAAGGAGAAAAGCTCACAACTTCCTCAGAGATAGAATTAGCACCAAAATGGAAAAGCCCAAAACGGTAAGTGACCTCCCGACAGCAGTAACCTTCTTCTTGTCTGGCCCCAGTGTCTTTTCCTTCCTTAACTATGCACTACACTTGAGTGTGTATGAGTTTTGTGCTAAATAGAGACTCCAGCTCTCTATTTATACTAATCCTGGGATGACTAAAACCCTACTAGGGCCAACCTATACTAGGAGAGTCTAATAACCCTAGTGCCCCAGAACTGCAGGGACTTTAACCTTTAGACAATTGGAGGGTTACCCAGAATGACTTGACCTAACTTGTTTACATAATAGATCCTCCGGATCTAAACATTGGGGCATGACAACATGACTCAATTACATAATAGATACATCCCGGAATAAACATCGGGTTACAAGAAATAAGATACATAGATGAATACATTCTGAAGTTACAAATACATCAACAAGAAAGACATAAGCAATAATACTTATAACTTCAGACACTAACTCATACATAAAAAAAGAAATTATAACAACTAAATTGACAAATAACCAACTAACTACTCCTTAAGCTGGAAGGATGGGGTAAAAAGAAAACTTATCTTATAAAGAATAGAAAACTGAAAAAGCAAGTAGAAAACTAAATAAACATAATAAACAGAAGCAACTAGAAAACTTAATAAAGATATTTAAATTCTATTTTTCAATACACATAAAAACAAGAATGATTCCTATGATTACAAATAACTTAACTTCCTCTTAAAAATAGTACATCTAACCCCAAACTCTAAATGCAAATGAAGATGGCTATGACATAAAACACCAGTAAAACAAAATAAATATTTAATATTCAGGGAATAAAACAACTTAATTCATATGTAAAAGAAAAATGATAAAACCTTAATCAATAACTTAAAACAACCAAACTTTAATTGAAATGCTTAAACAAACTACCAACTACACATATAATCCAAAGATTGACAAAAAAAAAACTAGGAACAATTTGAAAAACGCATAAAAACAGTAAAAATGAAACCAAGGGTTAAATGACAGACTAAACAGAAGGTCTATAAAGGGTGACTAAATGGCAGACTGGAAAGACAGTCCGAATGGTGGTCCGTACAGAAAAAATGGTAAAAACTAACCTGAATGAACTAATTCTTCAGCTAAAGTTATGCACTACTAAACCTAATGCATAGAATTAATAAACAAACCTATTTAACCAACAAATTAACTTCAAACTAATTCTTAAACAAAACGAAAAAATTGCATTGTAAACTAATTAATAAACTGGAATTTAACTTAAATAAAATGGAAATTACTTTGAACAAATTCATGATAGAAAAATAAATAAACAAAACTGAATTTAAATGAAAGCAAACTATTCTATATAAATAAATTAATAACAAGAAATAAATAAACAAGGCTACATTGAAATGAAAACAAACTATTCTACTTAAACCAATTCATAAACTAAATTCAAATGGAAATAAACTATTCTACTTGTCCGAAACTAAAAACTGAAAGCAATACTAGAATGAAATGTCTAACTAAAAACAACTAACTAAGAGCAAAATACTGAAAGCAAATGACTGAAAGTAAAACTATGCACGCGTCTACTTATTTAATTACTGAAATAAAATACTTGTTTAACTACTGAAAGAAAACTAATTTAATACAATACAGGAAATAAAATAGCATCTAATGAAAACAAACTGGAAATTAAACTAGATTAACTAAAACAAAAAAGAAAGAACTGAATTAAAACTAGGCTAATGAACCTCTGGTTGAGTAGGGGCACTCTCAACAATCAGGGGTGAAGTCTGCTAACTCCTACTCAAACGCAATCTTCAACATCAATGCATACAACTTTTTATTCAATCTTCAGAAAAAAACAGTGTTTATAAAAACTATGACTGACTCTGGCTCTGTCTAACTAACTTTCTCTTCATTCAGAGACTAATATATATAGTTTTACATAAGAGATGAGCAAGTTGACTCTAAAGGTCGATTTCTCTCTAATTTTAGGCAATCTTTAAAGCACATAATTGATTTGGAACCAACGCATGATATGGCTCTTAATTCAGCATGATCGTGGCATAACATGACGAGTCTGCTCCTTCTTTGGCCTGGACAGGCTTCTACAGCGTGCTTGATGTGGCATGATATTCTTCCTTTGCGTGGGAATATGGATTGGTGTTGAGCGTGGGTTTGTACACAACAACAAGTTCTAGGACGCAGGTCCCTTATCAATGCGAGTGTGCAGACTGGTGGTGTTGTGGAGAGCAGGGGCGGCGACACAATCGGTCTTCTGGAATGCAGGCTGTGAGTTAATAGCAAATGTTCAACACTTTAAATGCGTGGATAACGAGAACCTAGGTGGAAATCCTTCCAGAGGATGAGTTAAATGCATCGATCCAGCACAAATATGGTTGGCATGATGGCAAGCGAAGGAGATTACTGGTTGTTTCATGTTTAAATGCTCAAAACCAACTATGGACAACACATAGACTGATGAGCGAATTGAATGATGAGCTAAATGGAACACTGAACTGTAATTTGGATGTGTAGTGTGTCAATCTAGGGCACACATGGCAAATGATCAGCGAATCTCGTGCAGCAGATGGATGATGAGCTAAACGACAAGTTGGATTGTGAGCTGAAAGTATGGTGTGAAAGGAAAGATGAATACACTTTATTGTTAATTTTCCTAAACAAACTCTAAAATCTGCAAACAAATACACATATTAGATAATACATTTAAAAATTCTTTAAATAACATAGTTTTGAGTTAATAAAATCATAAAAATGATATTAATAACCACAACTATAATAACATCAAATTTGTTCTTACCTTGTGCCGAAATAACGATCTGTATGACATAAAACATACAAGATATAATAAAATATGTGCTTAAATATGTTATGTAATTGCCAAAAATGATAACAAAATGAGTCTCAACATTCCCCCAAACCAGAGAAATTCCAGGTCCCACTAAGCAAAAAGAAAAATGATTAAGGAAGAAGGTAAAGTTGCGCTAGTAACTACCTTCTACTTGGCAAATGAAAGAAAGAATTTAAACTTTAATCTTATAAAGGAATATTTATTTTATGTCAAAATAGAAAAAAAATGATGATGGGATAGTGGAAGATTTAGATTTATTAGGAGACCATACTATTATAGCAGAATTCAAGATATGTATCTTTTAACAAGCATATGAATTTGATGAATAAATTTATAAAGTTTATAACAAGTTCAACCATGTCCAAAGTAAAAATTTGGACAGCTTGAACATATATCGCAAATGCATAAATGACATTCAAGAAAAATAGTTTTCATGTGTATTTAGATAAAAATATGCTAATAGTAAAATGATAACAAAAGAAATTTTAAGGTCAAAGCATCCATACAAAAATAAAACTATATTCAAGAACAGAAATTTGGTTGACAAATTTTAATCATACATGCTATAATACCACAATATCTCTTTTAGACCATTATCTGAATCATTAGTCAGATCCTTTGTAAAGTCTTCCATCAAATTTCTTCATATTTTTTTGTAAAAACATGCTTCATGTTATAACCTGAAAACACTTTAACATTTGTCAGAGATAAGCAATTTTGACATAAAAAGATAAAAGCAGACAAGTATTTTGTTCTGAATCTTCCTAATCCAATCCTAATCCTCCCCCAAACCAAGGATATGGCATGTCCTCATGCAAAGGAGAAGAATAGTTTATTTTAGATAAAGAAAAGTGAAAGTATGATGTCATTATTTTATAAAGAAAATAAAAATTAACTAGTAAAGGAAAGTGATTCAGAGATGTATATTTATGAAAAATAATAGTGCAGAGAAAGACCATAGAAAGAGATAATAATATAATCGAAAGAACGCCATAGGAAAAGCTAGGCATCTATGCCTCATTGTAAATATATCTTGTCATCATCAAATACTTTAAGTTTATCTTGGAGTGTGTGTAACTATGGGCCCCATTTCTAGGATAATAACATCCTAGGTATGGATTGAATTAGATGGCGAGGTCCAAGCCCAACTTACTACGATTCTCAAGTGACAGTAAAGAGAATGGGCCTTAGCATTTTATTTATAATAATTTTTAAAAAAAAATTCCTGTAAATGATCATTATTTTATGAATCATGTGCATAGTAGTGCATTAACCAGAACTCTTTACTCGATATTGCCCCACTGCCAGCAGGCCTGTTCAGTGCCCTGACGAGTTTATCTTGGTACCATGCAAGTATAGTCCGGCTGCCAGCGAGCCTATTCAGTACCCCGATGGGTTTACTTGCATTTATCGAGCTTTCTGTTTTTAAATTTTTACTTAGCATTGACTCGCTTCCAGCAGGCCTATTCAGTACCCTGGTGGGTTTTCCTTGTATATAATGATATTAAATATATGGAAGCCAATTGGTACTAGAGCGTGCTAAGCCTTGCTAATACACATAATTCAATTTTACAGAAATAAACTTACAAGTAGCTTTTCATACCGGCCTTAATCATAAATCATGTAAAAAGAGAATAACTTAAAGTTGTTCTTTAACCTTAGAATCCATCCTTTTCAGAAGAGATAAGTAATGTTCCCCACAGGTAAAAATAAATAAAAAATTCCACCTACTCTCGAGTTATCACAAAGAGATATTTGAGAGACAAGTTTTGATAACAAGTACAAGATGAACTAGTAATCCATAGGCACAAGATAAATGATAATGAAAATAGGTTTTATCAAGCATTGTTCGAAATAACAAATCAGAAGTATACATGTCTGAATCAAAATACCAAAAACTATCTGAATCATAAAAGGAGCGGTTAAAAATGATATGCAAGGAGTTATCTTTTAATTGTCACTACAAATTGCAAATTAGGAAAAGTGAAGATACCTTATGAGCATAATTACCTTTTCTAGATAATAATTCATGAGCTGCTTATAGAGATAATTATCCATGATCAAACTATAAAACCACTTGTTAGATGATTCAATTTATTCATAAAAACATAGAAAGTAGAAGAGTCGCATGTAATTTATTTTATTAGAAATGACTCTCATTTATTCATAGAAGCAAAAACATATCTACATATATACAAGTGATGATAACCCAAAATAATTTCATGGATTAGGAGGTGGAGGAATAACTTCCTCTTCAATCAATTCCATTTCTTTGTGCTGTAAAACATTTTGCATGAAATCCTGTTTGGATGTTGGTTGATGATAAAGCCTAAGTCTATGTCCATTGACTATAAAGGAAATTTTTGAGCCATCAATTGGTTTAATTTTTACTAATCCATTGTCAAAAGTTGTAACTACCTCATAAGGGCCCAACCAACGAGTAGTTAATTTTCATTTAAAGTTTTTGAACCATGAATCGAATAGTAATGCCCAATATCCAGTATTAAATTGCTTTTGCTTGATAAATTTATCATGCCATTGCTTCCGCTGACTCTATATTAGCATGGTTCTTTGGAGTGCATCCTGTCTAATTTCATCTAATTCATTAATCTGTAGGATTCGTTGTTTCTGCGCTTCATCCAAATCCATACCTAAATGTTCTACCATACGAAAGGTTTTAACTTGAAATTCAATAGGTAAAAGGACTTGTTTTCCATATACTAACTCATAGGGGGTATGTCTGGTAGTATTTCTCCATGTTATTCTATAGGACCATAAAGCCTTGGGAAGTCTATCAGCCCAATCCTTATGATGTAAGTGAATGGTCTTGGTTAAAATAGCTTCTAATACTTTATTGGTCGATTCTACTTGGCCATTAGCTTGAGGATGGTAAGGTGAGGACTTACAATGTCGGATACCATACTTCGTAGTGAGCTCTTGCATTAATTTGGAAGTGAATTGGATACCTTGGTTTGTGACAATTTCTCTGGGTACACCAAATCGGGTAAATCGGGTAAATATGAATTCTACTACAGATTTCTCTGTAGCCCTAAATAAAGCTTTAGCTTCTACCCATTTGGTCACATAATCTGTACAAACCAAGATATATTTCTTTTCATGAGACATGGGAGAGATTGGTCCTACAAAATCAAGAGCCCAATTTTCGAAAGGCTCAATCATGACCTGTGGCTGTAAAGGAATTTGGTCTGATGTTGTGGGTGTACCCATTCTTTGACAATTATCACATATTTTGACATACTTAGCAGCATCCTTAAAAATGCTTGGCCAGTAATAACCAGAGTGCAGTACTTTGTATGTTGTTCGTTTATCTGAAATGTGGACTCCACATGGTCCATCATGGCATGCTCGGAGGATGACTTTCATTTCATCCTCTCGCATACATCTTCTAATAATAAGATCCGGGCCAGTGTGAAAGAGGTCATTATCAACCTAGGAATAGTTAGAACTTTGTACTATTATGCGGCATTTCCCGTATGGAGCCAAATGGTGTGGTACTTTTCCAGTCGCTAGATAGTTTGCAATATCAGAAAAACAAGGGGTTTGAATAGACATAGTGAATAGATGTTTGTCAGGAAAAGTATCATCAATAGGCTTAGTATCACTATCGTGTTGTATACGAGAAAGAAAATATACTACTAAGTTTTCTTTACTAGGTCGATCTATGATGGTAATATTAAATTCTTGCAATAGGAGAAGCCACCGGGTAACTCTACCACTGGTGATCAGTTTATTCATTAATAATCTAATGACAGAGTGATTTATGTGCAAAAAAAATTCATACCCTGTAATATAATGGTGGAATTTATTAATAGAATAAACTACTGCCAAAAATTCTTTTTTCAGTAACGGTATGGTTTAGCTCGGTAGGAGAAAGATTTTTGCTAATAAAATAAATTGCATAAGGTGATTGTCCTTGTTTTTGGCCTAGTAATCCTCCTATGGCTGTATCAGAAGAATCAGTAGATATATGAAAGGGAAGGGTCCAGTCAGGGCCCCTAAGTATTGGTGCTATTGATAGTTTAGCTTTTAAAATCTCAAAAATATTTTGACAATATTTTGTCCATTGGAATTCTACATCTTTTATGAGAAATTTAAACATTGGTGCAACTATATTTGTAAAGTTTTCAATAAAATGGTGATAATAGCTTGCATGACCCAAAAAGCTTCTAACCTCCTTCTGGGTTTTTGAAGAGGCAAGGCCAACTCTTACTTCAATCTTAGAAAGGTCTACCTTAATTCCTTGAGAAGAAATATGGTGTCCTAGAAATCTACCTTCTGCCAGTAACATTTTACACTTTTCATGACTAAGAGCTAAGTTTGACTCTTGACATCGGATCAAAAATTTCTCAAGGTTGTCAAGAGCTTCTTGAAAAGTATTACCATAGGCTGTAAAATCATCCATGTATACCTCAACACAGTCATGTATAAGATCAGAAAAGATGCCTAAGACTGCTCGCTGAAAAGTAGCGGGTGCATTACATGAGCCAAATGGAAAAATTCGATAAGCAAATGTCCCCCAAGGACATGTAAAAGTGGTCTTATCCTGATCTTCAGGTGCTATTAGGATCTGATTGTATCCACTATATCCGTCAAGAAAGTAAAAATACTGCTTACCTGACAAGGTATCTAATACTTGTTCAATAAAGGGAAAAGGAAAGTAGTCCTTTAGAGTGTCTTTGTTTAGTTCCCTAAAATCAACACAAATACGCCATTTCCCTATAACTTTCTTTGGAACTACTACTAGAGGAGACACCCATTTGCTATCGGAAATAGGATAGATGAAACCAATGGTAAGGAGTTTTTGTAATTCTTCTTTTACTACCTCCTTCAAAGCAGGATTCATCTTCCTCTGAGGCTGTCTTACAGGTGGAATATTTGGATCCATATAAATGTGGTGAATACAAGTGTCACGGTGTATACCCTTCATATCAGTGTATTCCCATGCAAATGCTCCGGCTTGTTTTTTAAGAACCTTAAGTAGTTGAGCTTGTTGATCTTCACTTAATCCTGCATTTATGTGCAGAAATGTTTCAGTGCCAACTTCACAAGGTATGGTGGAAGGTCCTATATGATCTTCGATGGTGAAGACACAAGGTGCTTCTGTAAACATTGAGAGAGCCATAGTTTCTTGAAACTCGTCTCCAAAGATTTGCTCAAATTTAGCAAACGAATGAAGAAAATCTATACTAGTGGTGGAGGAAATAAACTGATTCAATACATTCTTAGTAGTATGCTCCTGCAATGCCCAGGAGAAATCACTAGGAAAGGAAAGGTCATCAAAATATGCATCCCCAAAGGAACAATTTAACCACCAAGAAGTTTCAGTTATTGGTTGTACTGGGGGATATAAAATGAATCTTTGGGTAGACAACCCATTGGAAATGGTCATCTCCCCATCCCTACATCCTATAAAAGCATTGGCAATAGCTAACCATGGTCTTCCCAAGATGACAGGATTTCCTTTAGAAGTATCCTTTGATTTTATGACCATGAAGTCTACAGGGTATTCCCATGAAGCTACTGATACAATATGTCATCCAGGACTCTAGCAGGAAGGTCTGCTAGTTCCAAGATGGAAAAGGTAGGTTGAAGAAATTGTCACAACTGTAAAAATTCTAAAACTGCGGTGGTCATCATATTGATGGCTAATCCTAAATTGATTACTGTGTTACCTATGGAGGTATTATTTATGACTACAGTCACTACCGAGACTCTTGGATTTGTATATTTTGTAATCCGGGACTGATCTGTCATATATTCAGACATGTCTCCTATGACATGAATTGTAAGGGGGTCTTTTTGTTTCTTCCCTAGAAGTTTAATTGATAATTCCTTTATCACCTTACTGGAAATTGGTATGTCTTTAATAGCTTGTAATAATGGGATTTTGATACAGATATGCTTCAATTCATTCAATATATCATACTCAGAGTGAACTACGGGTTTTTCTATTACTAGTCTTGTTGGAAATGGAGGAATTATTTGTTCTTGAATAAGTTCTTAGGGAGGACGGGTAGGTACTAGAAATTTTGTAATATTCACATCCTCCAAAATGGTATCATTCATAGGTTCATTTGAATCTTCTTCTTCGTCATTTTATTCATAAATGATGACTGATGTTCTGGGTTTATCAGTAACAACTCTTCTAGACTGTAATTGAATCTCATGTATAGGTACAGCCGAAATAAGGTAGGATGGAAGAGTTTGCAACCCCATATTGTTAAGATCTTGAGTTGGCTTATTATTAGGGTTAGGTATTGGTTGTGCAAGTAATAATGTCGCTCACAAAGGATTTGTATTCTGGAAGTGATGAGGTTGTTGCGTAATGAGAGGAACTAGAGGTACAAATTCATGCAATTGCTGCTAGAAATTTAATTGATGCTGAGGATAAGGATGACTAGGTGGAGGGATAGGTTGTGACTGAGGATATGGTTGTCCTCTCCACCCTTGTGACCAATACTGTTGCTGTGGAAATTGAGGAGGAGGATACTGAGGTGGCCAATTTTTCCAACTAGGATTTTTCCATTATTGGGGCTGTTGGTATGAAGAGTAATAGGGTGGGGATAGTGGTGGAAAATTCTGGTATACTAGTTGATCCTTCTAAATTTCTTCTGAAATGAGGTCCTTAGGACCTCTGTTCAAGGTTCCTTCTCCTTCCATGGTTCCCTTGGTAAGATCTCTTGGAAGATTTTCTATAGGTTTCCAAGCAGAATTACTCCCTTCAGGTGTTTTTCGATACCTTTATGGTGAGTTAGTAGTTGGGGTGTTACGTCCCTTGGAAAAATTAGCAGAAATGTCTATAGCTTTTCCTACTTTGATAAATATACCTTGAGGATCTCTAAGTCTGTTCATGAAAAGAAAACTAAATTAAAAAAAACTTACACTATACTATTGTTGCTAGATTTAGGGGCACCTATTATAACATATGTGCTGGTTCTAAAAAAGAAAACAAGCATACGACAAATGCAGAAAATAACACACTTACAAAAACAACAAAAGAACAACAAGGATTTGGGGCAGCCCACTATAGTGGATGCGTTTGGTTGTTACACTACAAAAACTCCGTAGTGAAGTCATATTTGCGTCTTACTGTTATCCCCTCCCTCTTGTTGTGTAATATAAAAGTAATCTATCTATCTATCTAAACTTCATAATGGAACCCTATTTATTCTATGTTATAAAACAACTCCCCAACAACGATGCCAAATTTTTTGGGTGTTATATCACCTAGATTACTTCACCTAATATTTAATTATCAAGCGAGGCTGGTAAGATTAGTGTTGATACAAAATATATGCAAAGGTAAAAATGGATATATTTTAATAAACAAAAGATCAAAAGATAAAAAATCGAGTCAAACTCCTAAAATTATCTAAATAATTAGACTGGACTGGAACATCAAATTCTAAACATCTGCTAGAAAAAAAGACATAAGCAATAATACTTATAACTTCAGACACTAACTCATACATAAAAAAAAAAAAAATTATAACAAATAAAGTGACAAATAACCAACTAACTACTCCTTAAGCTGGAAGGTTGGGGTTAAAAGACAACTTATCTTATAAAGAATAGAAAACTGAAAAAGCAAGTAGAAAACTTAATAAAGATAATAAACAGAAGCAACTAGAAAACATAATAAAGATATTTAAATTCTATTTTTCAATACACATAAAAACAAGAATGATTCATATGATTACAAATAACTTAACTTCCTCTTAAAAATAGTACATCTAACCCCAAACTCTAAATGCAAACGAGCATGGCCATTACATAAAACAATAGTAAAACAAAATCAATATTTAATATTCAAGGAATAAAACAACTTAATTCATATGTAAAATAAAAATGATAAAACCTTAATCAATCACTTAAAACAAGGAAACTTTAATTGAAATGCTTAAATAAACGACCAACTACAAATATAATCCAAAGATTTACAAAACAAAACTAGGAACAATCTAAAAAACACATAAAAATAGTAAAAATGAAACCAAGGAAATGGTAGACTGAACAGTAGGTCTGTAAAGGGTGACTGAATGGCAGACTGGATAAACAATCTGAATGGCGTTCCATATAGAAAAATGGTAAAAACTAACCTAAATGAACTAATTCTTTAGCTGAAGTTATGCAGTTCTAAACCTAATGAATAGAATTAATAAACAAACCTATTTAACCAACAAATTAACTTTAAACTAATTCTTAAACAAAAAGAAAACATTGCATTGTAAACTAATTAATAAACTGGAATTTAACTTGAATAAACTGGAAATTAATTTAAACAAATACATGATAGAAAAATAAATACACAAAACTGAATTTAAATGAAACCAAACTATTCTATATAAATAAATTAATAACATGAAATAAATAAACAAGGCTACATTGAAATGAAAACAAACTATTCTATTTAAACCAATTCATAACTAATCAAAACTAAATTCAAATGGAAATAAACTATTCTACTTTCCTGAAACTAAAAACTGAAAGCAATACTGGAATGAAATGACTAACTAAAAACAACTAACTAAGAACAAAAGACTGGAAGAAAACGACTAAAAGTAAAACTATGCACGCATCTACTTATTTAATTACTAAAATAAAACTAAACTAATGTAATACAAGAAATTTAAAATACTCGTTTAACTACTGAAAGAAAACTAAGTTAATACAATACATGAAATAAAATAGCATTTAATGAAAACAAAATGGAAATTAAACTAGATTAACTAAAACAGAGAAGAAATAATTGAATTAAAACTAAGCTAATGAACCTCTGGTTGATGAGGGGCCCTCTCAACAATTAGGGGTAAAGTCTGCTAACTCCTACTTAAACACAATCTTCAACAGTAATGCATACACCTTTTTATTCAATCTTCAGAAAAATATAGTTTTTATAAAAGCTATGACCGAATCTAGGTCTGGCTAACTAACTTTCTCTTCATTCAGAGACTAATATATATATATATATATAAGAGATGCGCAAGTCGACCCTAAAGGTCAATTGCTCTCTAATTGTAGGCAATCTTTAAAGCACATAATTGATTTGCAACCAACGCATGATATGGCTCTTCATTCAGTGTGACCGTGGCATAACATGACGAGTCTGCTCCTTCTTTTGCATGGACATGTTTCTATAGCATGCTTGATGTGGCGTGATATTCTTCCTTCTTGTGGGAAGATGGATTGGTGTTCACCGCGGGTTTGTACACAACGGCAAGTTTTGGAATGCAGGTCCCTTATCAGCGTGAGAATGCAGACTGGTGGTGTTGTGGAGAGCAGGGGCGGTGACACAGTCGGTCTTCTGGAATGTAGGCCATCAGTTAACAACAAATGTTCAACCCTTTAAACGCATGGATAACAATCATCTAGGTGGTGATCCTTCCATAGGATGAGTTAAATGCATCATTCCATCACAGATATGGTTGGCATGATGGCGAGCGAAGGATATTACAGGCTGTTTCATGTTTAAATGCTCAAAACCAACTATGGACAGCACGCAAACTGATGAGCGAACTGAACGGTGAGCTAAACAGAACACTGAACTGTAACCTGAATGTGTAGTGCGTCAATCTAGGGCACACATGGCAAATTATTAGAGAATCTTGCGCAGTGGCTGGATGATGAGCTAAATGCCAAGCTGGATCGTGAGCTGAATGTATGGTGCGAAAGGAAGGTTGAATACACTTTATTGTTAATTTTCCCAAATGAACTATAAAATATGCAAACAAATATACATATCAGATAATACATTTAAAAATGATTTAAATAACATAGTTTTGAGTTAATAAAATCATAAAAATGATATTAATAACCACAACTATAATAACATCAAATTTGTTCTTACCTTGTGCCGAAATAACGATATGTATGACATAAAACATACTAAAGATAATAAAATATGTGTTTAAATATGTTATTTAATTGCCAAAAATGATAACAAAATGAGTCTCAACAAGGCTTTGAATCTGTCCATGATTTTTCTAGTCAATTTATGAGGGTGTATAACTTTATTCCTGCTGATATTAAACCCCTGTAGGCATTGCAAAACTCCATCATGTTGATGCCTTTCATGGTGACTTTGCATTAATATTGAGAGAGAGAAAATCAGCAAGTCTTCTTGTTATGTTTCAAGATGGTTTAGAAGTAGAAGCTAATATGATGGAAAGTGGAAGAATAAAGCAGAAAGTAGAAACAGACAAAAGGAAAGCTAGAGAATAAAATGTGTCTTCTGCTTCTACTGCTACTTCTTCTAAGGTCAAAGCTTATGGGTTTTCATTGAAGGATTTTACTTGAACATATTGGTGCTTGGTACTATAATCATGGATGCTATATTCAATTTATGATGTTGGGTATTAGTTTGGTAAACGCTTTACCTTTCCTTATATTGTTTCTCACGTGTTATTATAAATTAGCATGTAATCTATAATATATGTATGTTACTTTTAGTTTTCTTGTGGAAAGATCTATGTATACATCATCATTGGACATCACAACTCTTGGATTCCCCTTGGAATATTGCTTAAATTGGTTCGGGTATCAAAGGATAGAGTAGTGTTAGATCATTATACCACCTAGTACCATGGTCACATACACCTAGGATGCATTTTCATTTGTTTTGTACTTATGCTATAAGGTCCAAAACAAGGTTTTCTTCGTCAAGAAAGGTCCTTTTGGTGTTTTGGACTCATTAATGCACCCAAGTGCCCATATTTGATAATTATGGTTACACATGCACCCTCTTTTATGACTGTTTACTCCTTGGTGCGCTCCCACTCCATGAAACAGGGAAACGGGTTGAGCAGAGGTGCCCATGCATGATATTTGGGAGTTTTTGGCTCTTTTTTACGATTTATTTCTAACTAGAGCTATTCCCACTCACCCATGCACTCCACCACACCTAACCTACCTTCATTTATGTCCTAGCATGCTCAAGCCACATTACCAAAGGAATTTGTGACTATTTGAGGTGGTTAGGGAGCTCATTGGTCCACATAGGGGGGTTTTGAGGTCCAATCTAATCCTACCACATTTATGCATCCAATTTGCCTCCAAAGGCTAACAATTTTATCATATTGTATAATAATGATGTCCCATACATATTTACATGCTGGACAACGATAATAAACTCAGTTATTGACACCACTCCTATGTGTTAATTTTGCTCTTTTCATTTTTTTCTACATAATGTGTGAATATCTTGAGCTATGAGGATTCCTTTAGCTCCGAGATCTTGATTTGAATAATATTTTTACATGGTATCAGAGCTATTTGGATATTCAAATCAAATCCAAATTTTTTGAGTTTCTATCTAGGGTTTCTTCCAAAAAAGTTCGAGTGTTTGCATTACAGGTAGTTCCAACAGTTTTGTCACTCGATGCGCAAGAAGAAATGGAGAAGAATCATGTCTTTCTTACCCCATTCAACTATTTTTAGTGGAAGGATGAAATAGTGATCTGGCTCAGTTAGAAAGGCCTCTACAGAGTCACCATGGGGACTGATAATGAACCTAACTCTACTGTGGAAAAATCGAAGTACTTCAACATATTGGATCAGGAATTCAAGATGCTTTGTTTGAGTATCTCAAAGGATCTTATATTCCATGTAGATATTATTACTACACCTAATGAATTATGTATCAATATCAAGTCACTGTTTGGCAAGATTGATGAGATGAGCGGAAACCAACTCAAAAATCAGTTGATCTCATTAAGCTCAACTCAGTTGATCTCATTAAGCTCAACTCAGTTTGAGACGATCCACGATTTCTTCACAAAGTTCAAATAGTTGGCGCTTCAATTGAAATAATGTGGAATTGACAAGAAGGAGGAGAAAATGATCTTGTCCATTCTTTTGAATCTAGGACTTGAGTACTCAATGTTTGTCTCCACATTCCACTTAGGTAAGCTGACAGCTCAAAATTAGAGAATTCCTTCACTGACAGACTTCATGGAGTCTTTGAATCAAGAACAAGACAAGTTGGTCTAAATGGGTACTATCAAATCCACCAAGGATCAAGCCCTTGCTGTAGGAGTTTCGAATCAAACCAAAGGAAATAAGAAAGAAAAATATTCGAAGCAACAAGAGAAGAAGAAGCATGACAAACCCAAATATTTAGATGGGGGTTCAAATCCTAGAAAGGACAAATAAAAGAAGAAGAAAGAGAAGAAAAAATGCACTTGTTTTCACAAAGGTTGGAATCCAGAGAGTGCATGCATGAAGAAAACCATTGACATGATGACACAACTCCTTGAGAAGAACAACATCCCACTACCAGAAGGTGCAAGGAAGAAAGAGGGAGGTTCAAGATTAGAAAACAAGGATAGATGCCATGCTTTGGTTACTGGGTATTTAGGATATTCATCCTTCATCATAGATTCAGGTTCCTCAAGGCACATGGCTTCCATGTAAGATTCCTTCTCGAACATACATCCTTACACTAGTCCATCCATTGTCATGGGTGATGACTCTGAGATCCAATACAAAGGGATTGGAAGGATTGATCTAGAAGATGGGTACTTCAACAATGTGTTGTTTGTGTTTGATCTTAAAACGAAATTACTCTCTTTACATAAAATCACACACACAGGTACAACCAAGAGAGTAACATTTACTCAATATGATGTGGAGATAACAAAAATCTCTATAGGCCAAGTTGTTGCAGTGAGTTTTTCTAACCATGATTAGAGAATGTATAAGTTCTCTCACTTCCTCCCCTACTCCCAAGGGAATGCACTCCTGTCACATGCTAATGAGACCATAAATTTGTGGCATGAGAGGTATGGACACCTCAAGTACATATAGCTTCAAGAACTAAGCAAGGAAAGCATGGATGAAGGGATTCCTACCATCAAGTTTTCCAATTGCGCTTGCAAAGGGTGCATAGTGGGGAAACACGCTGAGCACAAACATGATAAAAGGAAGGAAAGGAGAGCTATCCAAGTACTTGATCTGATCCATTAATATATAATAAGACATATTCCCACACCCTCATAGGGGAATTCAAATTATGTGTTGACTTTTGTAGATGATTTCTCAAGGTTTCGCTGGGTGTATTTTCTCAAACAAAAATCTAAAGTCTTCGAGACTTTCAAAGTTTCAAGGATTTACCGTGAGAACATAAGTTGGAATAAAATTAAGGTTATTAGGAATGAAAACTACAAGGATTATGTCAACAGGAACTTACAAAATCTATGTCATGAAAGTGGCATTTATATGCAACATTATGTGCCCTACACACCACAACAAAATGGTGTTACATAGCACAAGAATAGAGCTCTAAAAGAGATGGAAACATGCATGATGGAGGAAAAGGATTTGTAAAATTAGAGATATGTTATAAAGCCATGAATTGTGTTGCATATGTTCTGATCAGATCTGCACACAACTAATTGGAAGGTAAAACTACATTTGAGGCTTGGAGTGGTCACAAGCCCAATGTTTCTCATTTAAGAGTTTTTGGCTCAAAGGATTGGGCTAGAATTCCTCCCAAGAAGAGAAAGGCCTTGAAACCTAAAAGAAATGATTCCATTATGGTTGGATATCCTAAATATTCCAATGGATACAGGCTCTTTCATCCCTCATCTTAGAAAACATTCATTGAAAGGAGTGTACAATTCAAATAAGAGCCCATGCAGGAGATCGAACTATTCAAAGGGGAATGCTCACATCCTCCACTCCATGATGATGTAATTGATGATTATTTATCTAATTTTTCTAATTCTTATGTTGATGATGATGATGATTACATACATTCATATCATGACTCACCCATAAGGCCAAATTTGTTGATGTAATTGTAACTTCGGAATTTATTCACTTGTATTTCTTATGTATTGTAACTCAATGTTTATTTCGGGATGTGTCTGTAATGAACTTGAGTCATGTCATGCCCCAATGTTCCTATAGGGAGGTTCTATAATGTAAACAAGTCATGTCAAGTCATTTTGGGTAACCCTCCTATTGATCAACGGTTAAAGTCCCCGCAGTTTTGGGGCACTAGGGTTATTAGACTCTCCTAGAGAAGTCGGCCCTAGTAGAGTTTTGTCAAGTCGGGAATTAGTATAAATAGAGAGCTAGCTTCTCTATTTATCACACACTCACTCACACTCAATTGTAGAACATAGCTGAGGAAGAAGAATACACTGGGGCTAGGAAGAAAGAGGTTACTGTTGTCGGGAGATCATCTTACTAAGTTTGGGGTTTTACTTTTGGTGTTGATTCTATCTCTGAGGAAGTTGCGGGGTTTCGTCAATTTATGGTTTTCCATAGGATAAACACCGTGTTCATTTTCTCTTGTGTTTGATTCCTGTGCTTGTTATTCTCTCAGTTAAAGATCCTAATGTATTGCTAGCTTAATGATAAAAATATAACAAAAGTGGGATGAGAAAACCATAAAAACAAATGGTGATCTTGCTGGAAATCCACTAGACTCTAGGAAGACTAGATCTCAATTTCAAAATGATTTCTCCACTTGTGAATTGAATATTTTATAGAGATGATTTATAATGGTTGGATATGATCCTTGTAAATATCAGGAAGCATCACTTGAACCAATATGGAAAACATCCATGTGCAATAATATTTCAAGTCTTTGCAAGACAATGGAACTTGGGAGTTGGTTCTGCTACCTTCAAAGATGAAACTAGTGCAATGCAAGTGGGTATATAGGAACAAGGTGGCTGAAGATGGTTCAAATATCAAGTAAAAGGTGACGTTGGTTGCAAAATTATTCTCTGAATTCCAAGGAGTGGACTATACAGAGACATTCAAACTGGTTGCAAATATGGATTATATTAAGCTAATTTTGGCCATTGTTGCATCTAAGCGATGGGAGATTCATCACATGGATGTGAAGAGTGCCTTTCTTCATGGTGATATTCATGAGGATATTTATATGCATCAACCTGAATGTTTCATTCATGATAATTCACTTTTTTTAATGTTGAAGAAGTCTCTCTATGGTATCAAGCAAGCCCCTAGGGCTTGGCATGCCAAGATGGAAAACTTTCTTCTTTCACTAGGCTTTGAGTGATGCAAATATGATCCTAATGTACGTTTGCAGTAAATTGGTGATTTATTGTAGGTCATAGTGTTGTATGTTAATTATATTTTGATCACTAGAAGTTCATTGATGATATAGGTTCAATAAAGTCCTCTTTGCATGGTGAGTTTGGTATGAATGACCTTGGATTGTTGAAACAATTTCTTGGCTTGGAGATTGAGCAATCTGATGCAAGGATCAAGGTCAGCCAATAAAATTATGTTTCAAATCTGTTATTGAAGTTAAATATGGATAAATGTAAGGAATCCAAGTGCCAATTCATTTCAAGAGTGAAACTAGGTGAATTTGGTTCATCTCCATTGGTGGACAACTCGTTGTATAGGAAACTAGTTGGGATCTTGCTGTATCTCACACACTCCCAAACTGATTTGTCTTATGCAGTAGGTGCTATTGTAATGTATATGAAGGAGCCTCATGATATCCATTGGAAGGATGCAAAAGGGATCTTACATTACGTACAAGCAACCAAACACTTCGGGGTACACTATGTTGCTAGTTCTCCACTAGAACTAGTTGGATTTACTAATTCTGATTGGGATGGATATTCCATTGACAAAAAGTCCAATTTAGGTTATCTCTTCATGCTTTCACATTGTCCCATATGATGGTCAAGTAAGAAATAACACACTATATCCCTTTCATCATATGAGGCTGAGTACAAAGGAGTAGTGAACGCAACTACACAATGTGTGTGGTTGCAAGGTATTCTTGGAGAACTTGGATTTGCATTTGATTCAACCATTGTCATTTGGTGTGACAATAAAAGTGAAATCAAGATTTCTACTAATCCAGTGCAGATACAAAGGACCAAGCACACATAGATACACATGCACTACATTAGGAGCTTGGTGCATGAGCAGGTGATATCATTGTAGTATTGCCAATATGCAGAGAAAATTGTTGACATCTTCACCAAGAGATTCACAGAGAATACATTTACCTATCTGAGATCTATTAATGGAGTGGGTGAAACATGGTGATTATTGATATTCACTATTAGATTTTTCTCCATGTCCATTTTTTAGGGGAGGTTTTGTTCTCATGAGGTTTTCTCCTTACCTTGGTTATATGGACAAATAAACTTTTGTAAGAGGTGACTTGAACCTTAAGTGCCAAGGCCTCAATATTTTTTATGTATACACCGTACTAATTCATGCTTAAGGGGTGGTGTTAGATAATTATACCACCTAGTACCATGGTCACATACACCTAGGACACATTTTCATTTTTTTTGTACTTAAAAACTAGGTTTTGTTGGTCAAGCAAGGTTCTTTTGGTGTTTTGGACTCATTAATGCACCCAGGCACCCATATTTGATCATTATTGTTACACATGTGCCCTCATTTATGACTATTTATTCCTTGGTGCGCTCCACCTCCATAAAACAGGGAAACAGGTTGACCAGAGGCACCCATGCATGGTATTTGGGTGTTTTTGGCTCCTTTGGACCATTTATTGCTTCCTATAGCGACTCCCACTCACACGTGCACTACACCATGAACACCCTACCTTCATTTATGCCCTATCATGCTACAACCATGTTCCGATAGGAATTTGTGACCGTTTGATGTGATTAGGGAGCTCATTGGTCCACCTAGGGGGGTTTTCAGGTCCAATCTAAGCCTGCAACATGTATGCATCCAATTTACATGCTGGACAATGATAATAATATCAGTTATTGGAACTATTCCTATGTGTTAATTTTGCTATTTTCACTGTTTTTCTATACAATTTGTGAATATCTTGAGTTGTGAGGATTCCTTTAGCTCCTAGATCTTGCTTTGAATCATATTTTCACAAGTAGGGTTTGAGCACTTCAAACCCTTCAACTCTCTAATCACCAATTTCTCTTGATTTTCCTTTAGACCCCATTTTTCCAACTTAAGTAACTAGACACTAACCACATTTTCTAAGCTATTTAAATATTTAATTTCATCTTTATATTTTTTATTAAAAATATGAATAAATTAATCTTCTTTTACATGTTTAATTAACCTTTAATTTGATAAAATTTAATGGTGTAAAATATTCATGCAATTCTGTCCACCACATTCATTGATTTTTTTCTATAAAACAAAAAATAAATTTTCTTTTAAGACAAATTTTGGGTTAAACATTTAGATTTTAAAGTGAGTTCAATTTTTATACCTACCTCAGCAGGTATATTGTAATTGATTGCAAGTCAACTTAGGTTGACTCACCTATTAGTTCAAAGGTACATAAAAATTAAAATGTTGTTTATAATGTTTAACTTTATAATTTTATAAATAATATTTTTTAATTATAATAAAAATGTATTTATTTGTGTTGTAATTGGCCAATCACAAATGATGTCAGCTTTGGAATTTGGTATCTAGTTTTCAGATGACAAGTGACAACTATGACATCAGTTCATTATTAATTAAATTTTTTGATAATAGGTTATATGCTTCACTTTCAAGAATTTGGATGGTGATTACATCAGGAAGGTTTTGATGCTATGTGGTTGAATCCGTACCCTTATCTGCCCATATAAATTTCATCAAGCGGCAGCAAAACCATTGATTTGATTTTATGAAAGTGTCATTCAATCTGTGATGTATTCCTTCTGTGCGTTCATCATGTTTTCTCTAGATACATGCATTTAGGTATTGAGATTGATTTATTATTATCGCAATATATGTGTCTTGAGACTTTTTTTTTTGACATTATTATGATGTACGGTAAATGGTAAAGCGACGTTGGCAATTGTCCATTGCATGACACAGTAATGGAACAAAAAGTGATTAAATTAAATGTCTTCAGCCGGTAATAAAACCATCTATTTAATTTTGATGAAAACGGTGAGTCATGATGTGAGTTATTCATATTACTCTGCTGCATGTTTAATATTGTTCTCCGTTATTCATAAAGGCAATTCATCATGTCTGCTGGGGATGCATGCATTGTTATTGATTTGATACTCACGAGTCGCACTATATAAATTATGGCCCTTCTTGGCTTTTTGTACGCCCTACTCATTTGAGTGTTTGCAAAGTAAGGCTGCAATTACCGAGGAGCGTGCATGGTGAATGGTAACGTTTTTGTGATGCATACACTTGATTATTGCCAATATGACTTATGAGCTCCATTCACATTATGTAGAGCCGATTCTTTTGGCTTTATTTTATGCATTGTACCAACCATATTTAAATAGTCGAAGGTGTTCAGCTGTCGTTTGGGACTGAAAGATAGCGATTGCATATGTATTATATTAGTTCAACAAAATTTTAAATTGTTGTTTCCTCTTGAAGTGTAACATACTATGAATTTGAAAATTACATTATCTGTTTTTTATATATATATATTTTTAAATATTCTAAATATTTGGGGTCTATTATGATATAAGCTTTTCTTTTATCTATGAAATGAGAATAAAACCAGTGTAATGTATAGGTTAATTATATAGACATCTTTCAAAATTCATAATTAACAATTATAAAAAATAAAAGTAAAAAATAGGTCAATTGATAATTGCACTTTGTGATAGTTGGAAAAAAATAAATAAATAATAAAAAATAGCTCATTTGATAACTAAAATTAATGGCATAGTAGTGGAGCTAATGTGGGCTAGGTTTAGTCAAAGTGCATTTTAAAACTGAAGGAATGTCCAATTGGTGTGACAATCTAATTCCTAATAAACTCATGTGAACACCTAATAAATTCCTATGAACTCATGTTATAACACCACTTAGTAGCATTGTAATGTGCATCACATGTGACACTCAAACTCCATCTTGGAGTTAGGTGTCTACTTAATATGTATAAGGCTTAGTAGGAGTAGAGATCACTAAGACATGTTATATTAAGTGCAATAGCTTTATATTAACTTTTAAATTAACTATTATACATCTATTAACTTAACTCTAATGACGATACAACTAGTTGTTATATTAGATTAACTATTACATACAATTATATGCACATTTTTTATCAAAAAAATATTATCAATGTGTCAAATATATGTCTATTATTGGGAACATATTACAAAAAATACATTTATCATGGATCTCAAATTCTAAGTTTATTACAAAAACATAGTTATAGTGCATCTCAAATTCATAGTTTGTAAACAAGTCTACCACAAGAATTGATTTAGCACCCACTATGTATATCACACTAAATAACATAACCCAAACACATCAAAGCTAGCCACAAAACACCACAAACCTATACTACGAGCATAAATTCTTAGATGATGTAATCTCCATGGTCCACATCGTACCCACTACTTTATTAGTTAGTTAGTTGAGTAATTTGTTCCATTTTGACAATTTTCACTTAGTTATTATTTATGATGGGTTGATCTTATCATCCACCACATTGTATTTATTTGTTATAAGCATTTGTAACTAATAGTAAGAAGGCAATCCATCTTCCTACAAGTGTTCGAGCTCCTTTCCGTTTTTTTCTTGTTTTAAAATTCATCATAAACACCAAAATAACATAATATTTTTAGAAAAAGAGTTAGATATAAACATAGTAATAGACCTGTTATCCGAGTGTAGACTTTGACCCCATAGTGGTGCAGGTTCATGAACAACACTGAACGATATTCTAGCATGTGGAAATACAAACTTAGAGAAATTATGAAAAGATAATTGGAAGCATTAGAGAAACCTTGTACAAGTTATTTATTTACATACTTGTAAAGGCCTAAACCCATAATAGTAGTGTGTACAACCCTTTTATTATTCACACACATTGACATGTGTGTGCTATTTGTTTTTATTTGTTTTAATGTTTACCTAGTTGTCCATCCAAAATGAAAATGGAAATTTTAAAACTTGGCCAAACAACCTTCTTTATAGTTATCAATGATGAGAAGCCATGGACATCTCTACATAGTCACAATTCTTTGAAACTGACACACGATGATAAATTACATTAGCTTACCAAAAGCTTTTGTAAACTAATGTAGAGTGATACATACTCTCGTGTTGAACAAGGAAACATTTGATTCATTCATCTT
>LPNX011144464.1:0-18080 GCA_001517045.1 Pseudotsuga menziesii
TCTTCTTCTGACTCAACTTCCTCATCATCTTCGGGGGTCCTATCATTACCA
Organism: Pseudotsuga menziesii; assembly: GCA_001517045.1. Classification (NCBI taxonomy): domain Eukaryota; kingdom Viridiplantae; phylum Streptophyta; class Pinopsida; order Pinales; family Pinaceae; genus Pseudotsuga; species Pseudotsuga menziesii. Next base: position 52 of record LPNX011144464.1, read on the forward strand.
TTTTCATTTTCAACCTGAGTATTCACAAACTCTCCTGACAACTCTAGAAATCTCCGGATCTGCATATCATCTTCGAACACTTGCCAGTATTTGTAATTGTCCGGGATAGAGGGTCTATTCAAAATCTCCACCTGGTATTCCTTTTGACTGGTCATTGGAGTTTCAAATTTTCCAGCGGCTACTGCTAAGGAATCAGCCACCATATTGTCAACCCTGGGAACCACCTAGATTATATACTCTGTAAAGAAGTTACCAAGCATATCCCATCATTTCTGTAAGCCCTCATCCGAGGATGCTTAGTTTGATAATTCTCATTTACCTGATTTATCACCAATTCGGAATCTCCCAAGATCTTGACCCTCTGAGCCCCCAGACCCTTCAAAGCATGCAACCCCAATAACAGGGCCTCATACTCTGCTACATTATTAGTGCATTCAAATAGCAATTTGTATGACAAAGCTTTGAAATCATGGATAGGAGAAATGATGTAGACACCAGCCCCAGCACCAACCTTTGCAACAGATCCATCAAAATACATGATCCATTGGCCTTCTTTTTTTTGTTTTTCTTCCAGAGCTTGCTGTTCCAAATTTTTTTTTTCTTTATTCACCTCATACTTCTCCTGTTCTTCAGATTTCTTTTGCAATGCAGCTTCCAAATCATGTGGGGCAGCATCATTAAAGAAAATGGAAGATCCCAAATCAGTGTCAACAGCATATATATGATGAACTTCGGGCTTATCTTGAATGCTAACCACATAAGGAGTTCTCTTTTCGCTATACAGCCTTCTGCTTCCATCTGGAACTGGGATGGTAGCATATGACATGTCCATCTACAAGCTGCCTTTCAACTTAGAAGTCTAGGATCTTGACAACAATACCCCAAATTTGGGCGGGATGTCTGCCACTACGACATCCATGACTATTGTCTTAGAAGGCAGTTTGTTCAGGGTTACCACCATGTCCTTAATTAGTCCCAAGTATTTTACCTTCTTGGAATCAAAAGAGTACAGATCTTTATAGGGCCTTGTTACCTCCAATCCTAAACTCTCTACCACTCCTTTGGGAATCAGATTATGTGACACCCCGGAGTCTAACATGGCATTGTGGACCACTTTGTCGAGCACCTTCAGACTTAAGTAGAAGGGAGGCACCTCTTCACCCTCTAAATTTTCAGCCTTTGATCCAAATGATATAGCAGGATTATCATCACTCACGTTTAAAATGTCAGACTGCCCTTCACCTTGGTCTTTGACCATTTTTGAAATAGTATCTCTGTATTCAGTGTTTCTCAATAACTCATTAAATGGAACAGAGATCTTCACTTTAGACAGCTCATTTTGCAGGTTAAAACCAGCACTAATCTTTTCTACCTCAACCGGAGTCGCCTTTTTTATTACTTTATCCCTCTGTATATCATTCTGAACTTCTCTACTCACAGAGGGCTCTTTCGGTACTTCCTTCCCCTTTTCCCCATTCAAAGAACTAGAGGAAGGCTGATTTGGGTTTGCTTTCCCTTTATTTATAGGGACATCTCTATTTCTCAGCCTCATTTTCCTTTGGACATCATCCATCGCATGCAAATAACCTCTTTGATATAGTTCATTGTCAAATTCTTCATTTACATCTGCTTGCCCGAACATATTATGCTCCTCTTCAGTAAGGTATATTTCAGAATCCTGCTCCCCAAACAAATGGATCTCATTTTCAGGGGGGTCTTCTTCATCACCAACATAATTTTTAGGGAATGGAGGACGGATGGGCTGTTCCTCTTGGTTTCTCGGGTTCCTCTAGTCTCTTTGCCTATTTTGAGGGGGAACAGGGGGATTTGGTCTTTGGAAGTTTGGATTCCTGATCTGGGGATCCCCTTGCTCTCTATTGAAAGGCCTAGCATCCATGGTTAACTTATCCATCAACTTCTCCATAGTATTCAGCATTATGTCAAACTTAACATCTGCAGCAGAAGATGAAGCAGAAGGTACATTTTCTTCTTTCCTCATCCTATCCACATCTCTGTGTTTCATCTTTCCACTTGCCATCATGTTAGCCTCCACTTCTAGGGCATCAGTAAACATGGAAGCAAGAGTTGCCGACTTCCTCTCCCGTAATGAAAATGGAAAATCATTATCAAAAGCTCCAACATAATGTAGCTTAGCAGTTGCGGGGGAAGGTTTTATATCTTCTGGAATAGAATTATAAGCTCTCATGAATCTACTTGAAAATTCATGAACAGATTCAAAACCTCCTTTCTTGAGACCATTGTACTGAGATAAAAGCTGCAGAGGGTTTTGTTTGTCGTCCCACCTATCCAGAAAGGCATTCTGAAACACCTGAAAGTTGGCTATGGATCCATTAGGCAGGTCTTTGAACCACTTCTTTGCCTCCCCGGACAAACTTTGGGCAAATAACCTCATGGTAACATCAGGGTAGTCTACTTCCTCCAAGTCAATGAAGTCTTCAAACTTGGCAACATGCTGTTTTGCAGTTACATCGCCTTCCCCATCAAACAAAGAAATTCTCTGAGAATAATTTTGGGGAAGATCATGTAAAACAGCAGGCAAACGCAAGGGGGCAAACCTAGCGGCCATCGGTCTGGGCGGGTTTACAGGAACTAAAGTGCTTAGAGGATGCACAGAGGCAGGTGTTTTGGCTTTAGAGGTCTGTTGCAGGCTACCCCAGAAGGAGTCTAACAAATAGGATTTTCCCTTATGAGGATCAAGTTCAGGGTCTTTGAGGTCGGATTCGGATCTAGTTCTCGACAGGGCATGTGCAGTACTGACTTCCCCTTCTATATCAGTATGAGAATCTGGCGATGATGAGGAGCCAAACAAAGGAAAAGCTACCTACTCTTTATTCTTTCTTCTAAACAACTTTTCTGGATTCTCAAAACTTTTTAGGATTTCGGTATCAGAGTTACCTCGTGTATGTCTTCTTGAAGCCAGAATGTCGTTCTTGAATTCTGGGACAATTTCACAGTGGAATCGCCAGGGCAAATACACAACCTTCTTCTCTCTTTGAAATTCCTGTTTGCCCACAGGAATCTCCCTTAATCTTTGTCGTTTTCCCGGGGCAGATATGCACTTCGGTCCCCGGCAACGGCGCCAGTTTGTTAGCACTCAGAATGTACCCAGGTTGTAAAAGGAACACCCCGAGGTAACAGCAAAACCAATTTAGGAAGATATTGGTAATTTCTCCCAGAGAGGGATCTCTCAACATGGACTTAACAAATTGCAAGACCAAATAGTAACAATATTTAAAAGGTTTATTTATTTGGTTGAAACAATCACATATCCATTGGGCAACGGAGTCATATACATATAAAATGATTCCCAAAATGCATACACAGGATTTTTCAAAGGCAAGATAATCACATAATTGCAGTCATTTCAATTGTCAGGGTGAAAATAGAAGAAATGAGAGAACAACCCATCAATACAGAGCGTCTAAGACGAATTCCATATCAAATTTGGTAGAAAAGATCATATAATACTTGAAACGATGGATAGAGCATAAGCATATGAATTCTAAACATCAAACACTGTGTTCTAGATACGACAGAAAAAACAGAATGGAGCGTTACACAGGAAAAATTACAAATCACACAGAGAAAGAAAGCACGGACTGCAATGTCAATGATACATGAATCTCTGAAAAAGAAATCTCATGCATTCATTTGGTATTAAAAACAAGACAGATATGTTCTCCACAAATTACTTCATCTGATGGGTTCCAACCCCCATCTCATAAAAGAGATACAAATTTATAGATCAAACAATAAGTCTGCCTCCAGCAGATCAATAACAGAATGACCAGCGTAAATTAGAGTTTGTAACTGAAATCCTACACCACTAGGAAGTTGTTACAATTCCATTCCTAACCGATCATAAAGCATGAAACAACTGGATAACAAAATTTGGTCCATCAGCTCCGAATATTTGCCCCAACAGCTCCACGTCTTTTGCCAAATCAGCTCCAAGTCTTTGCCTCATCAGCTCCACGGTATCTGCTACTTGTTCCTACGGAGGAAGAGTAAACTTTGTTTTCCCCAGCCGCTCTACAGCCTTCCACTGTTCGGAACTTGGGGTGTCACTTTCCATCATTTCCCGGATGGCTACCTCGAGCTCCATGTATGTTTCGTAGGACTTTTTAGGCAATCTGGTTCTGATAGCTGTGAACTTCTGCAGGACTTTGAAATCTTCAGTTAGCACGTCCACAATGGTTTGTCCCGATAGGCTCTTATCCAGCTCATTAAACTTTGAATGGTCCATACGAGCCCTGACAATCATGTGATTATAATGTTCCTGCGGGAGCATTCGACCCTTTTTGTTCCAGAAGCATGGCAACCCGTCTTCGAACAACCCTTCAAACTCTTTTTTGAACCTGTTGACCTGTACCATTAATTCTTCTGATTTGTCCTAAACAATATTCATTAACTGGTGCTTGTGAATGATTTTCTTTGCTGACAGGACTATTGAGACTCTGTCCTTTATGCCCATGTCATGCAACTTTTGATATGTTAATGAATTCAGGAAATCCAGGGTGTTTTGGGCTGTAGCGAGAGGTCTTTTCGCCATGTGTTCGTTTACCACTCTCAATCTTTGCTGAGATGAATCTATCAATCCACACAAATCATCAATATAATTAAGGTAGTGCCTAAACTTGGTAACTTCAATACTTAGGGTGTCCCAAATGATGTGCTTCGCCCCTTGAAGGGGGCCCTTCCCAATACATTTTTCTTTCAGTTCATCAACCTTCTGCTGTAATTGGCTCCTGTCCTGTGAGAGCTGCATTCTGCTTTCGCTTACCTTGGTTAACTCGGCTTTCACCTTTTCATTCTCGGCTTGCAATTCCTTAATAGTTTCCTCCCTTAAACTCACTCAGGACATAGACTCCAACAGGTCATCTGCAGAACAATCAGCTAATGGATTTCGGATATCTACAATAGATAAGTCGTCACTGGGAGGGGTTTGGCTTATTAGCTCATCCATAATCTCCTTTTCCACAGTCTGGTCTTTCTTCATCACAGAAATTTGGGACAGTAGTTCTTCCTTCTCGGCATTCCACTTATCCTTCTCCTCTTGTAGCTCTCCAGCCTTCCCTTTGTATTCCATCATTTCCTGATGGAGTTTATCTTTCTCCTCCTAGAGGGCTAGCAATTCAGCTGTTTGGACATGTTCTGAGCCTGGCATCTTCAACCTCTTCTTCAAAACTTGTAGGGCATTATCTTTCTCTTCTAACAACTTCTTTACGGCCTGGGTATTGTTTGAGCTGGCGATGTCTGCTTGCAGTTTTTTCACCTGAACAACATTTGCTTTGTTTTCCACTTTCTCATGTCTCAATTGGACTTCCAACTTGTCTACCAACGCTTGCAACTTATTTATCGTCATCATGGCTTGCAATAGGTCTGAATAAAGAATGTCGCTGGTTTGCTTGTGCAACTGTATCTTGTCTGGAGTACTGATTTTGTCCAGACGGATTTCTATTTCAGACATTCTTTTATCATTCACAATGGCCATCTTGAAAGTATTCTTCTCTACATCTCTAGCAGAAACTAGAGATGTTTTAGAACTATGCAGGTTCCTTACCCTCGGGAGTAGATTTCTCGTTTCCTCCAAGGATTGCTTCCTCTTTTCTAGGTAGCTCGTCTTGAGCTCTTCTTTTGATTTAAACAAGGGGCCGGACTCTGGACTGTTACCGTCACCTTCTGAATCTCTAAAAGAAAACTGACTGACCTGTACTGTCTTCAGGGGAACCCAAGCAGCCTTTTTGAAAACTCCGGACGCCCCTTCATCCACGATCTCGCCTCCTACGAGCAGCCTCGCCTTCTTATGGGATGTTTCTTCATCCATATCCATACTCTCGGCTTCGGCCAAACTCCTCTTGACAGCAACACTGACACCCTCCGTGATTTGGATCTCTGAACGAGATGCAGGATGTGCCTCTGTCTCATATTTGGACTCGTCAATGAATTGGAGCAAATTAGTTGTTTCAGCTAACCCTTCAACAGCTTGATGCTCGAACGGTTTGTTCCTGTTTGCTTGCTTTCTTAATGATATCACCTGGTGAGGGTCGTAGTTCATATTTACATCCTTAATGAAATCCATAGGTTCCATCAGTCTCTCTATACATGCCAGGGCACCTTTGCCTTTAAAAATGAAAGGGCCGACCTTAAAAGGAAATTTAATATTCAAAGATTTTTGGAAAGCACCGAAGTGCTCCTCCTCTGATAACAACCTTTGTCTCATAAACTCCAGAGCAAAAATCCTTGGAGTTAAAAAAGAAGGAAACCTATAAGGCTGACCGGTAAAGCCGTACACTCTCAAAAAAGTGTAATCTTTGTACAGGAACCAGTCTCCCACCCGAACTTCGGGTGAAGACTGCATCAAATATTTCATTTCATCGAAGACCCGAGGCAATTCTCCATCAAACAACATCCTGTATATTTCGGACATGATCGAATTGGCAAATTCGATCAAGTGGATTTGCTTTGGCAAATTAGAAGAGGACAGAGTACTCAAGAACTTCAATTCGGTAACATTGGAACATATCAACATGTTAAGTAAGTGTGTTTGAAACCTAAAAAACTGGACCTTGGGAAATTCAGTCAGCTGGAGGTGGATTGCTTCAGCAAGATACTCGTCTAAATTAAGTACAGGAACTGACTGGGACTCGAGACTCAAATAATTTACTTTTAACAGGAAACCAAGGATAACATCACCTATACGACAATCGTCATCTAGACCTAACACCTGACAAACCAAAGACATTACCAATTGCGCCTCAGTTCTAAAAACGTGCAAGGGGTAAGGTAAGGAAAGGCCTTCCAGGGACCGACCTTCCTTCAGGATACTTGACAGGAATCGAGAGCGAGCGTCGATTGGGCAACTTCGGAAAAACTCAGCAAGGATAGCTTCATTTACAGACTTACGATTTCCAGGGTAACTTTCGGGCAAACTAAGATTTTCTCTTACTACTGAAGCATCAATTTTACACAATATCCTAGATGCGGACTGACTCACAATGACCCTCTGAGAGGGAGAATAATTTACCGCGCACCATTCGGCAAATTCAGGGAAGTGGAGGGTTTGCTCCAGGGCGAAAAAGTATAAAAAGGACTTGCACACATTTAGAACATCATTTCCCTGCAAAAAATAAGACCATAACCTTTCTTTGCTGCTAGACACTTCTTGTAGACAGGAAAGGGTCGTAGACACCTCTGTGTCTATCTACCAAGAATTCTTCCCTTTCATCCGGGACCCGACCAGACACAGAAGCTTTGCTCTGTTGGTCCATTTCTCAATTTATAATAATAATTGGGCGAAGAAGTTACAGGATCAAGGTCCTACCTGGCTCACTGTGAAGGCGCGTGTTCGGAGTGCGTCTGGTACTGACAACTGGAAGCGCCCAAATCGACAGGTCCTTTTCGCCAGGTCCCGAGCAATAAAATAATCGCAGAAGAGGTCAATTCTGCCTTTATAGGACCGCCCCGATTTGACACGTGGGAAGCATTTATTTCTGCAACCACTACTTATCTCTAACAGCCGTGCATCTGTCTCCTCTGGGTTCATTTCCGACCTTTGATCTCTTCTGTGCAAGTTTCTGGCCTTCGGATCGTACACCACGTGTCCTTTTCCGTCGGGCATCTTGGCGCTAAGCACCGTGTAAGTTTCCATTTTGGGGTCGCTCGTGACCGTCGATGTGACGTACTTCCACCCCTCACCGTTGGATTAAACGCCACGTCCCACATTCCGCTGAGCCGTCTAACCTTAACTACCGTGCAACTCTGGGTCCCGGAAACATCTACAGCCGTCGATCTAATCTTCCTTTACGGGCGGGCCGTTGGATCATGTGGCGCCCACTCAATTCCGCTGGGATCCTTCTCTTTATCCGTCGGGAAACTTAGATCAGCGGAATTACTCCCCGCCGTTGATGCGATCTGCCTTCAGCTCCACACCGTCGGATCAATCACCACATACCCGATTCCGCCGGGCAATCCGGGATTATACTCTGCGCCTGTTCCTCCTCTAGAATTCTTTCCGGCCGTTGATGGGATTGCCCAGCGCTCGTCAACCGTCCGATCATGTGACACGTACCACATTCCGCTGGGCGATGTGAGTTTATCCGGTGCGCAAGTTTCCATCCCAGAATCACTGTTAGCCGTTGATATATTACCCTCTGATCTCCAACCGTTGGATCGAGCAGCAAATAATGAGTTCCGCTGGGTGGCTCAAAGGTTATCCCGCGTGCATTTTCATCCCCTGAAAATCAAAATGGCCGTCGATCCACGCTGTCTTTAATCCTCGGCTATCGGATTAACCTCCACGTACCCCTTCCGCTGGAAGCTCTGGTGCTTATCCGCCGTGCAGGTTCCGGCTGCGGAATCAATCCCAGCCGCCAATGTGATCCGATTTCGTCCCTCCACCGTCGGATCGAGAGGAATATATGTGATTCCGCCAGCTCCCATTTCTTTAACTAACTTGCACTTTCTCCCTGCGGATTTGTTATGAACCGCAGATCGTCCCTGGATCAATTTGTAACCCTTGATTTGCGCAGGCGGCTAAAGGCCCGAACTTCTACTATCCTCCTCGCATGTCTTGAAAGGCGGAGGGAGTATCAGCCATGGATTGGCTCCTTCTTTCGATCACAGCCTAGGATTTTGCTAACTTGGCTTCTCTTTAGACCATTACGTCACTTTTGTACTATAATCTTTAAACCAAAGTATTTAAACAACACAATTTTACCTCCCCTTGGTCTTATATTTCTTTTGTTAACTACATGTGTTAACACCAAGTAAGAAGGGTTGGTTGACTGTCAGAGCACTTAACTAGATTAACAAAAGTATATGATTGATTTGGCACATGTACACAAGCATCTTGGTACAGGTTGGTTCAATTGAGTAGGATTGGCATATGTTTCCTTATGTGCAGTTGGTTTGACTAAGACTAGATGAGTTATATGAGCAGATGATTTGAATCAGGTGGAATGAGTTTGGTGTGCAATTGGTTAGACTCAGATTGATTGATTCGAATGATGTGAGCAGCAAATTGATTGGTATAGCTTGATTGTATAGGTTGATGAGCAGTGTGATACAGTGGACAGTGATCAATTGATGAGTAGTGATCAGATGATGAGTAGTGGTTAGTAGTGGCAGTGGTTTTGTGGTGTGGTACAGATTGTGTAATGTAGTACATTTGTTGATTAGAAGGTTCGTAGGATCAATGTGGTCGTGGTTCAGCAGTTTCTATCTTCATATCAGGGTGGCAAGATGAGGCACGAAAAGGGGGTTGTAATCTATAAATAAGGGGGTTGTAGCCTCCTTCCAGTTGTATATGGAGAACTGAATTCATTTTAATAAGGGGGTTGTTTCCTCCTTCCAGTTATTTCTAGAAAACTATTATAAATGCTTTCGTGGTTTTTCCCCTAGGACTTGGGTTTCCACGTAAGATATGGTGTTCTTTGTTTCATGTTATGCTTCTAATGTGACGATGATATGATGATGATAATAATGTTGCTGATGATATAATGATAATGTGATAATGCATAATATTGAATAAGTTGTTGATTGTTAATAAAAGTGAAAAATTAATAGAAGTTGTGCACACTAATTCACCTCCCCCCCCCTCTTAGTGTAACTGGTGTGTCCAACAATTGGTATCAGAGTGGGTCTTCACCAAAAATCCTTACCAGCTTGAAGTAGATCCTTGACACATCATGGGGTTCTCAATGAATGAATTACCAATGACCTGTGAGTCAAATTATTACTCAATCTAGAAAATGAGTATGAAGGCTTATCTTGAGACAATTGGTGTATGGAATTCAGTTGTTACTAGATATAAACCTCCAAATAAAGTGAAAACAACAGCTTAGAAGGAAGCAAAGAAAAATAATTCTATGGCTATGGAAGCCATCCTTGAAGGGCTAACATATATCCAAAAGAAGAAGATAGGGAAGTGCATCTCAGCTAAGGAACTATGGCTCAAATTAGAACAACACTACTCCAACAAATAAGAAGAATAAAAGGTTATGGAATTAATGCTTGAATATCTAATAGATCTCCAAAAGGAGAAAATAGGAAAGTGCAACTCAGTTCAAGAATTGTCATTCAAAATAAATCAGCTAAACTTAGATGAAGAACAAGAAGCAAAAGACAGCCCCATCAAAAGGTCAGTACAAGATCCAGGTAGGTATGAAGGTAAGTCCCCTAAACACTCTGTTTGTAATGTTTTTAAAAAGATATGTTTATCAGGTATAAAAAATAAAATCTATTCTAAATTCATTGAATGCAATACTTCAGATTATGATGAAAATCCTTGCTCTCCGATAAGTGATATTATGATAGATAATGAAATTACTAATATTTCGCAAAAACTGAAAAATATTTGTGAACAAAACAAGGTATTGCAAGAGAAATTGGACAAAGTCGATAAGAGGAATAGAGAAGAATTTGGGAAGAACACACAGACCATAATTAATGTGAAACTCCAAGTCGAAGAAGCTACCAAAATAAAAAAATCCATATCCAAATCTTTGAAAGACAAACTTGAGAAGTCAACCAAAAAAATCGAAAAGAAATCAGAAGAAATTGTCAAGCTCAGAATATTGCTAAAAGATAAAGAAAAAGAATTAATATGCAAGCTACGAGACAAAGACAATGAGATTAGTGCCTACAAGACTAAAGAAATATTGGAAGAGAAGTTAAGAAGAAAACAAGAACTTGAAATCAAATCCTTGAAGGAAGAGTTACGGAAGGCATGTCTGACAAACTTTGAATTTGAAAAGGACCTCTTAGAACTCAAAAAGGAGAATCATGCACTCAAAGGTCAACTGCAACAATCCCATGAGGATGATCATAATTCAAAAGGATAGATGGAAGAAAATATCCTTGATCTGAACAAACGGGTAGAAGAAGTAAAAAAAATAGAAGAATATCTAACGAGACAACTCCAAGAAAAGATAGAAATCTATCAAAAGCAAGAATTGAAGATCCTCTTTTTGAAGGAAGACCTAGACAAAATAACTTCTCAATTAAATACAAATTCAAAGATCGAGAATAACAATGAAGAATCTATGGAAGAGGAATAAAAGACTAACAATTATACATATATTCTTAAAAGATTCCATGATCAACAAGAATCAAGAGAAGTTACAACTCAGAGATGTCCTATGATGTTCAATGGCTATTATTACAAGTGCAATAACTATGGCCACAAGCCATCCATTGCATAGATCATGAAAAGATAACACCAAGAAGAAATCAAGATGGTTTTTTCGTTCAAAGTTACAATTGCTATCGTTATGATCATTTCTCAAAACATTGCAAGATGCAGGGACCAATTAAATTTTGGAGAAGAAAGAAAGTTCAATCGAATGATATGAACAACCGTCATCCTACTAAAGTATGGAGAAATAAGTTATTAGATTGCACCATTGATCAAAACATAAATGATGAAAATATTGGGAAAAATCAAGTACTATTTTGAAGACTATCGACCCGTGATATGAAGAATGTGTAAAAGGATTTATGTACCTGATTCTCATATTTGAGTATCGTATAGTAGTTGGTTCTAGCAGTATTCGTGTGACAGAATACAAGTCTGTCAAAGTATCATTAGTGATAAGAGAAGTAGTATTGCCAAAATAATTTCTTGCTGCCATTAATGCAGACACGAAGAAAAGTTGGAAAGTAAGAGAAGCTGATGATAGGGGGAGCATGCCTTGAGGGGTAGTAGTATGATCAAAGGATGTTCCCTTTTCCATTGATTCCAAAAGGGGGAGAGAAGCTGTGAATAAGGGGAGGGTGTTCTGAAGAAGATTTATGGTGTTGTAATGAATGACAAAGGGGGATATTGTTGATTAAGTTGTCATTGATGCCAACAGTGTATGGTCATTGATGCCAGCATGTCTTGGTGCCCCTTGAGGATCCCCTGAGGGTTAAGTAAGTGACAATGTCTAAGGAGACCTTTTGACCTTATCCAAGCCCAAGTTTGAAGCCCTTGGATCCCTTGGGACATTTCCAAAATCCCTGTACACCCTATAGAGTGTTTACGTACCCCTAAGTTGTATTATGGTTCCCTAGTCATTTCTTAGGGTTTCCAAGTACCACAACCATGCCCTATTAACCTAGAATGTGTTCTTGGTGGGTTGAAGAAGTTGTAAGAGTCCAAATGCCCCTTTCAGTGGTTATTTGTGTGTTATAGATGTCATGGTACCCAAGCAGAAGGTCTAACAACCCCACAGGTGATGTCATGATGGATATTGACCTTGAAGATATATTGGTGTGTTTCAGGTGTTTGAAGAAGCCTATGAAGCCCCTTGCTTGATGAAGAATCCATGAAGAAGCCCTTGGACCCATATTTGATGGCTTAATGGTCCTTGTCCCCTTAAAGGTGATAATGTGGTCATTAATGACTTGATAAAGATCTTGATGCCCTTCTAGCCCTTGTCGGGGTCATGGAACCCTTGGAGATGGTCATTATGCATGAGAAGGTTTGGCACCCACATAAATAGCGGCATGATGGCACTTGGACACTATATGATCATTGATGGTGCATTTGGAAATGATTTGGGTCTTGGAATCCATACATATGGTGGTTTGCAAGACCATGATTGTTGGAGCCTTTGATATGATGGAATCTTTGGTCATGATTCCCTCATCACTTGGCGATGGAGTCCTATGTGATGGGCTTGAAGTCTACGGAAAGTGTCTTGTTTAAATATTATATGATATCTTTGAAAGAGTCATTGAAACCCCTGCATGTGGTGCCTTGGGTCTTGAACCATGGTGATGTATGGTCCTATTTGTGCTTATATGGCTATTTGGATGTAGATGGAAGAAGATCCCACAGATGTGTCTTGATATGTTAAAAAATACTTTGAAGAATACTTTGAAACTCTTGTATTTGGTGGTATGGTCTTTGGCACCCTCATGTGTGGGGTCTTTGATGTCTTGGAAATATTGAATAATTTAAGGGTATTAGACCAAGAATTTGATAATAAACCCATAATAGGGAGATATTTCTCGTCAATCCATTTTTGTTGATATGTGGATAATATTCTAACTCCTTACGGTTGAAGAGATATGAATTTTTGAAGTTGGTGTACCCCACCTTTTTGGGTCATCTGACCAGACAAAAGATAATTTAATTATTTGTAATTTTGAATTGCATGTAGGACCACTTTGAGGTACTAACTTTCCTCCACAACATATATAAATAGAATATCAAACATTTCATTTTTTCATCATCAATTCTCTCAGTATTTTCGTAACTCTTGGAGAAAAGTGTGAAACTTTGTGGAGGAGAAATTTCTGGGCATCTTCACGAAAATTGGCATAACTTTGTCATGATGAATCATAATTACTTGCGAGGGATATATGGTGACCTGATATAGAGATTATTTTGGTTTTTGTATTGATTCTTCATCTTGTGATATTTAAAAAGGTATGATTCATTCTTCTGGGTTTCTATTGCGATGGCATATGTCTCATGGATAGAGCTCATCTTTGATCTTTGTATGTGAGCCTATATATTGGTATATATCTTTGAAGTCATTGAATATTTTATGAAGGCTATGGTGATGGTTATCTTGGAATATATATTGTTGTGATCTTGATATAGATATTGATGATTATCTTGGATATTGTTGGCATAGATTTTGGTGTTTATCTTGACTGTTGTATAGTGTAGTATTGAATGAGAAGTTTACATGTAAGTAAAAGACCTTATGAGTGATTTCTTTCATCAACCTAAGTGTTTTCTTTTAAAACTAGTCTGACAAGTGTTGACCACTATGTATTTGACCTAAGTGGATCTGGACTATTATTGACTGTTAATGACAACATTTGACATTATTGTAAGTGACTATTTTCTTGATAGTTGATTGATTTGTTGACTTGATTTGAGTGGAGTGAAAAATCCTTTTGTGTCTAAGAGTTTATGAGACTGCATGAGTTTGACATAGTTGGTTAGGTATTATATTCTTGGCTGAGGTTAGTTGGTTAAGGTTTATCATGTTTAACTATCAAGTATTCCTTAACTGTGATTAAGGTTGGTTGTGGTGTCATTGATTTGAGTGTGTTTAGACAAAGTTTGGTTAACTGTATGTGAAGTATCTTGGTTGCTCAAATGTGTCTCTTAATTGTCAGAGAACTTGATTATATTAACACAAGTGTATAATTGATTTGGAACAGGTACACAAGAATCTTGGTACAAGCTGGTTCAATTGAGCAGGATTAGCACAGGTTGTCTTATGTGTAGTTTGTCTGACTCAGATTGGCTGAGTTGTATGAGCAGTTCGTTTGAATGAGGTGGAATGAGTTTGGTGTGCAGTTCATCATACTCATATTGAATGATTCATATGATGTGAGCAATAGATTGATTTCTACAGCTTGATTAGACAGGTTCATTGTACAGGTTGATGAGCAGTGCGATACAGTGGATAGTGATCAGTTGATGAATAATGATCAGATGATGAGAATTTTGTTGATGTATTTGTAACTTCAGAAGATATTCTGATGTATATTATCATTGTATGTTGTTGTAACCCCATTGGGGATGTGTGTTACCCCTTTACAGGATGTCTAAATTGTGTCTAGACCTTGAGGTACAACCTTTGTTGTAATTCGGGGCAATAGTCCCCAGTGTAACATCATGTAATATGTAATTGTGGTCTCTCTAGGAGAAGTGGGCCCCATGTGAGATGACATGTAGGATCGAGTCTTATATTTGGTCAGTGACTTGAAAGGGTATAAATAGGGAGGCGCTCTCCCTCATTTATACACACCACACACACTCTCTAAGGCGTTTGAGAGAGAGACACAGTCACAAGAGGAGAGAAAGATAGTTGTTGAACATTTCTTATTACTGATTTTGATCATCTTACTATTCTGAAGAAGTTTTTGGGGTTTCTCCTTTATGGTTTCCTCGATGAAAATCTTTGTGTATTGTGCATATTTAACATTTTTTGCATTTTTTTTGTACTTGTTATTATTTTTTATAAAGATCCCAGATAATCTAATCAGATCTTAAGAAAATCTAACATGGTATCAGAGCCTCTCTAAAAGAAGGCACTTTGCAACTACAGGAACTAACGATTCCTAGTTGAAGGTGTTCTCTCCAAAGATCATCAAGCAAGGAGGGCTAGGATAACTTGCCTCACTATGGTGCATCTATTGGTGGTATCAGTTTCTGAATCAGATAATTTTCATTGTATAGCTGAAATACAATTGCAATGGCGGCTAATTGAAATTAGGGTTTCATGCCTGAAAACCCTAGAATACAGAATTTAGTCATTCTAGAACTTTCACTATAACATGATATTGAAGAAGGCTCAGAAGCCAAAACGTTTAAAATACGAAGAGAAATTTGTTTTGTACACTGTGTAAAATTTTTAGCCTCATATGTGCTATACTTCAAGACATATGGTTCCTCCAAATCAAGGTTCTAGCCTACTTCAGAATACAGTCATAAACACATGACCTAGGGATATTTGTTATATCTCGGTCTAGGAAGGTCCAAAAAAAATTTCGCAAGATGTTGTAGGTATTGAATGGATTGTAGTTTCTGTGGTAGGTGTTTCAGACCCATAATGTGAAACAATGACATGTTTCAGTCCATACAAGTTCGCTATACTGAAGAGTCCCCAAAACAGTCACCTTGGGAAACACAACATAAGTCCCACTTGGAGCATCCATTTCTACTCTAACTTGTGGGGTTGGAAAGAAGACTTTCTAGGTTATCATAGTGAGAAGTTTCATATCTTAAGGATTTGAAACTTCAGAGATACAGTAGAAGAAATATCAGTCCTTTATGCAGAAGAAATTGGAAAACTAGGGCTTCCTATTCCGGGATCTTCCCTCCATTGTTTTCAGAAAAGGAGTACATTGGACACCTCTCCTTGAAGAGGCCCATATTTATATTCAATCATAATTTTTAAATTCCAAGTTTTGAAAATTAGGGTTTCTCTCATAAACCCTAGATTAACCAGCTACAGAACCAGGACGGACACCTCAAATCGGTAAGATCTAAATTTTTACTATTTACATTTGAGGTTCTCATTTCAAAATGACTAATCACGCCAGCTTGATGACAAGCTTGGTGAATTTGACAACTTCCAAGTATGGAATTATAGGACCTCTGTGATCCTTGAATAAATTGACTTAGATCAGTATTTCAGTAAGGAATTTCTAGGATCCAGAGGGAGATGAGGCTAGGGATAGAGCCTGGAGAATCATTGCATATTCTATTAAATATCATCTCATACCTCATGTGTCATCCTTGTAGACACCACAAGGAAGTGTTCGATTCTATGATGAAGCAATCAAAGAAGAATAAGATATTGTTATAACCACCTTGAATGGCCTCCCAAGATCATGGGATTCATTCATTTGAGGAATGTGTGCCAAAAGGAATTGATTACCTTCAATAGACTCTGGGGAGAGTGCACACAAGAAGAATATCGACTCATAATAAGAGAAGAGAATATGGGAGCAACTGAAGATCTATCTCTCACAATTCAAAGAAGATCCCTCAAGCACTGAGGAATACGAAGAACTCAATTCTTGAAGAACCTCTTATCCATCTTAGCATTTGGATAAGAAATGATGCTATTATGAATGAAGAAGATGATGAAGCTGAAGGATCAAGAAGGAGTATACTCAAGAAACAAATAAATATAAGTATTCAATTTTGATTTCATGATATTGTTTGGTTATGCGTTTGTTTATATTTAGTTGATGTGTTATGAGTGTTTGAGTATTTGCATTTATACTACCGAATTGCACATGATGGGTAAGAAGTCAATGATGTTGTACACCATTCTATTACTAATTATCTAGATTGAAACCTCTTTGCTGACATATTAGGAGTAGTACACACTCTTAATAACATTTGGGTTGAATGCATCTAGAAGTTATTATATGTATACATGAAATGGATGAATGTTGTAGCATTGGCTAAAATAGTCGCATAGCTATGTGACATATATTTTTCACTGTTAATATGTTTTGGAAATTATGATATGTTTCTAATCATGCAAATGAACTTGACTTGTAGATCATTCCAAAGAACAAGTAATAAGAGTTTAGAAGAGGAAACTGAAGAATATAAATAGCTTTAGAAGAATATAAACAGAACAGTAGATCCACCTCGAAAGATGAAGACCACCTTGGGCATGAAAAAAAAATCCAAGATGAAGAATAGTATGACGATACTTCCAAATAAAGAAAGAGGTCTCAGACACACTCTAGTTATGTGACACTGTTGAGTGACATCATTAATGTAGAGCCTTCCAGCTATGAAGAAGTAGCCAAGAAGAAAGGGAAGGAGAGCACTAGTTCAAGAATAATGATGTCTAGGATGTGGTATCGAGACATGAAGGGAAGTCCGTAGTGTCTTCCATATCGATCTACAAGATCCAGCATGTAGTAGATGGCAACATCATGGGATACAAGGAAAGATTTGTAGCATGAGGCTTCTCATAGAAAGAAGGCATAGACTATGAAGAGACATTTGTAGCCACTCATGTGTGCAATTTAAAGAAGGCCTTGTATGATCTTAGAAGGAACCCATAGGATAAAATCTACATGAGGAGCTTGAAGATCACCTAGAGTGATGAAGATCTTAACTTTTGCTACAAGGTTGAAGATGAAATCCTATAGAGGATGACAAGCTCATAGATGGGTGCGAGAAGAACTTTTCAAAAGGTTCAAGATAGAGGATATTGGTATCCAATGACCCTAGATGGATACACGGAATTGTTGGTAATAACTCCCGATTCATTGTATTACATAGACAAATGCAAATATTTATATAGTTTACAAGACGGTTGAGTTTCACCTCCCGCCCAGCCTTTTCGGCTTCCTACATCAGTTATATTTATTTATTTACAAAGTATATAATCCCTACGGATTATATTTTAACAATCCCCCTCTTCATCCAAAGGGGTGTTCGTAAGTCCGAGCATGTTTCTGAATCTTTCAAACTTTTCTCGTCCAAGCGCTTTGGTGAAGATGTCTGCAACTTGATCATTTGT
>LPNX011144464.1:20298-85298 GCA_001517045.1 Pseudotsuga menziesii
ATCATTTCATTAAATCCAAGATTACAATGTGAAACAATACAAGAATCAGAAGATTTACTAGCATCTTGGTCATCTTTCTTCTGGTTATGCTTGTCTTTGATGGAGTCCCATGAAGCCCAACACTGATCTGATGTGTGCCCAGTCTTTCCGCAACGCTTGCACTACAAATCTGATCTTTTGCTTCTGCCCCCTCTGCCTCTGAAATTTCTTCTTCCTTGTCCTCTCTCTTTGCCGCAATCTCCCTTGGAAGGGTCTTTGGATTGGTCTTTGCTAGCTAGGGCAGCACCAATACTCGATGCCAAAGAGAGCATCTTTACAACTGTTAGTGTAATTTACAATAATAAACTTGATATGACAAAGAGAAAAACAATAACCTTGCAGGTCTACAGTCTCTACCAAGGTGAATACAATGCAAGCTTCAGGTGAGCATACACAAGCTTCTTCAGTATACAAAATATATCAATCACGAGCTTAAGATATACAACAACATTCCTTTTTATACAATATGTGGAGGCACCAGAAGCTAATATATTAGTGTGCAAATGATATAAGTGCACAAAAATCAAGCACCAGACTATATACCCTGCAAAATCAAGTGATTAGCAGCAGTAATTATCAGCAGCAATTGTCTGGATCGCAACAACAATCTTCACATTCAGCTCCACGCAGCTCCACTCAGGCAGCTCTTCAACTTGGTCGCAGATGTGATATGCTGATAGGTATTATGCAGTCTTCAATATATGATATCAATCACACATAAGAATGTCTCAAATCTCAGCATCCATTTCACAGTCTCAAATCGCAGCATGCATTATATCAGTCTGGTAGCATACATTTTATCAGTAGCATACATTATATCAGTCTTCATTATATCAGTTTGGAACTAGGGCAAAACTAGGGTTTTATGCACTTTAATTCCAATTTACAGTGTCCATGGGCCCATTCCACCCATCATCCTTCACGCATATGAGAGAAGGCACTAGTCTTTACATCTATATCAAGGTTTCAATACAGAAGCCAGGTCACGGGCCTCTTTCAAACAATGCAAATGAAAATATTTGCAGACTCTTCACTTAAACTCCATGCATAGAAATTAGGGTTTCATTCCAACGCAAAGGAAAAGGAAAGAGCCATCAATCTCCAATTACAGCATCTACACAAACAGGCTATGGGAGGTCGTAGTCAATACTACACTCACTTCACACCAGTCGCGGCAATACTACACGCAGGTAATGGTGCACAGCTTCACCATTCACGCAGCATACATTATCTCACTCAGCATAAACACTGATAGGTCTCCACGCTGATGGGTCACAGGTGCATAGCTTCACGGTGCTCAGGTAAAGACGGGCTTCCTCAATGCACAGCAGCACCCAGTCTCCATGCAGTCTTCTCCACGCAGCAGATACCACACGCAGTCTTCTCCACACAGGTCCTACGCAGGCCTCTTGAAGGTAACAGCTCCACGCATAACTGAGGTAACAGCTCCATGCATAACTGAGGTAACAGCTCTCCACGCAGCTCCACGCACAGGCTTCACGCTCAGGCTGTAATCTCTCCACGTAACTCTTCAAAGCAAGGAATACACACAGGCCTCCACATTTAGGGTTCACGCAGGTCTCCTTCACGGTAGGCACACGCAGGATTCAGGCTTCAGCAAGCTTCAACGTTGATTGCAAGCAGCTCCAACGCAGGCTATCTCCAACTCTTCATCCGTGTGCCATCACAATATATAATATCAGTCTTCAACATGCATTATATTAATCTCCAGCACGGGCTCTTCAACGCAATAAATCAACGCATATATTCTGCAGCGCGTGAATACATCATTGTATCTTCCCCACGCAGCACTATATTCTGCAGCGCGTGAATACATCACTGTGCTTCATCTTCTCCACCTCGTTGTCCAGTCTCAACATGCACTTAGGGTTTACGCAGCTCCAGATGGGGTCTTAATACACCAGCTACAATATATTCAATATTTAATCTCACGCAGCATATAAATATAGACTCTGATATTACAAGCAGAGAGCAAATATTACAAGCAGGTAATCCCCACGAGTATTATTTCCAACACAGTCATTCAAGAGCTTAAAACTCCAACGAATTACAGACATAAAATCGCGGCATGATCAGTCTTTAAAATCGCAGCAGAGGCACACAATATGGTTATCTGCGCTACGCACCAGTCTTCAATATTCAAGAGATATTCAATGCAATACAGATCGCAGTCTCCAAATCAACACGCAGTCTGCAAGAATACTCAACGCAGATATTTTGCAGCATAGATAACAGCATGCAGCATAAACTTACAACGTGAAAGAATTAGGGTTTCCTCTACAAAAATCGCAGCACACAAACTCAATCACGGAGGAGTAACGCATATACTGCATGCGACTCGACTGGCAAACCGATGGAGCAGTCTGGCAATGGACTGGCAAGCAGAATGCCAGGAATGGGCAGACTGGCAACAAGCAGGAGTTATGGCAGGCAGGCATCCAAGCTTTGATACCACTTGTTGGTAATAACTCCCGATTCATTGTATTACATAGCCAAATGCAAATATTTATACAGTTTACAAGACGGTTGAGTTTCACCTCCCGCCCAGCCTTTTCGGCTTCCTACATCAGTTATATTTATTTATTTACAAAGTATATAATCCCTACGGATTATATTCTAACAAGAATATTAGTAGCAGAGGAAGCTACTTGTCACTCCAGTATAGAATGTTTCAATACATAGAGTGGGAAAGGATGAGAGAGAATGATGCTCCGCTTTAGAGGGAGTGGCTGCAGAAGATCCTGAAGTTTGACATGGTACGATAGGATGGACAGATTACTGATGGCTCTAGGATTTACTGAGAGTAAAGAGGATTCCAACCTTTACTTCAAGGTTGAAGGCGGAAGACCAGTGATGCTCCTATTATATGTCGACAACCTTCTTCTAACAGGAAAAGAGGAACTCATTAAAAACGAAAGAAGGGGACTTGCTGCCGAGTTCATTATGAAGGACTTGGGTATGATGCACTACTTTCTAGGCATGGAGGTGTGGTAGAGTATGGATGGAATATTCTTTGGACAAGGCAAGTATGCATTGGATATCCTGAATAGGTTTTAGATGATGGACTGCAAGGCCATGGCCACACCTATGGCATTGAACCTGAAGCTATTGAGTGATGCTTCATTAGAGACGGTTGATTCCATGATGTATCGTTAGATTATTTGGTCATTGATTTGCCTGAAGAATACAAGACCAAACACATGCTTTTATGTGAACGACCTGAGCCAATTTCTGCAAATCCATGACTTGCTCACCTGGTTGCAAAGCATGCAATGAGGTACCTAAAGGGTACAGTTGAGCATGGGCTCAAGTATGATATGAATCAGAAGACTAACTTGCATGGTTATGTTGATTCGTATTGGTAGTGCCACTGAGAAGAAGAGCACCTTGGGTTTCCTCTTCAGTCTTAGATCCAGTATAGGCTACTGGTTTGGTAGGATGCAGTCCTGCATGGCATTGAGTATAAGGAAAAATATGTTTCCACTTTCTTGGCTATTTGTGAGGTAGTATGTTTCTTTTGAAAGCTACTATGTGATTTGATTTATCTGACTTGCATTTTTGTATGATACAAAGAGGAGCAGTGAAGCTCTAGTGTGTACTTCAGATCGAGGTTCCTTCCAAGGGGAAGTGATGAGTCTGTGAGCCTTTCCGACATGGTGGAAGGCTGGGCCTCCCATGGTCAGATGTAAGTGTTGAGCCTTTTCAACATAGTGGCAGGATGGGCCTCCCATGGTCAGATTTAAGTGTTGATCCTTTCTAACAAGTAGGCAGGTTGGGCCTCCCATGGTCGGATGTAAGTGTTGAGCCCTTTCGACATTATGGTAGGTTGGGAATCCCATGGTCAGATTTTAGTTTTGATCCCTTCTGACATGGTGGCAGGCTAGACCTCCCATGGTCGTATGTAAGTGCTGAACCATTCTGACATGGTGGCAGGATGGGCCTCCCATGGTCAGATGTAAGTGTTGAGCCCTTCCAACATGGTTGCAGGTTGGGCCTCCCATGGTTGGATGTAAGTGTAGAGCGTTTTCGACATGGTGGTAGGATAGGCCTCCCATGGTGGGATGTAAGTGTTGAGCCCTTCTAACATGGTGGCAAGCTAGGCCTCCCATGGTAGGATGTAAGCACAAAGCCTTTCCGACATGGTGGTAGGATGGGCCTCCCATGGTTGGATGTAAGTGTTGAACCCTTCTAACATGGTGGCAGACTAGGCCTCCCATGGTCGTATGTAAGTGCAGAGCATTTCCCCATATGGTAGTATGTGTG
The DNA here is from genome assembly GCA_001517045.1 of Pseudotsuga menziesii. Classification (NCBI taxonomy): domain Eukaryota; kingdom Viridiplantae; phylum Streptophyta; class Pinopsida; order Pinales; family Pinaceae; genus Pseudotsuga; species Pseudotsuga menziesii. The sequence goes on from LPNX011144464.1 coordinate 24,622, forward strand.
TCCTACCATGCCAGTGGATGTAAGTGATGGAGTCTTTCTTGGATAGTAGTAGGTGCGTCCTACCATGCCAATGGATATAAGTACTGAAGCCTTTTCTCAGATGGTAGTAGGTGTTTCCTACCATGACAATGAATGCAATTGTTGTGTTATGTGTATTTGGGTTGTGCTTCGTGTGATGATGAGATGATATGAAGATGATGAAGATGATAGGAGATCTTGCAGGTTTTGAAAGAGGCATGTAATAAGTCCTGGTATGTACCTACTTCATGGGTTTCTCACAGAGATGATGAATACCTACATAGAGGAATATGCCTACATTCAACATGAAAAAGGGTTGGCACTGTAGATGAAGACCTAGCAGAGGACTAGGCCTACATCCAGCATGAAAAAGGGCTGACACTATAGAAACTTCTGATGACAAATAGTATGGGACGATGATTAAATTATAAGAAGATGATGGCAGCAGCTATGATGAAGACTCTATGACTCCATGATGATGATGATGCAATGAAGACCTGACCAGATGTGTTAATGACTGTATAGAGAGATAATAACTTCCTAGTTAAGAGGGAGTGTTGATGTATTGTAACTTTGAAAGATATTTTGATGTATATTATCATTCTATGTTGTCATACCCCCATTGGGGATGTGTGTTACCCCTTTACATGATGTCTAAATTGTGTTTATACCTTGAGGTACAACCTCCATTGTAAGTCGGGGCAATAGTCCCCAGTGTAACATCATGTAATATGTAATTGTGGTCTCTCTAGGAGAAGTGGGTCCCATGTGAGATGACATGTAGGCTTGAGTATTATATTTGGTCAGTGACATGAAATGGTATAAATAGGGAGGCGCTCTCCCTCATTTATACACACCACACACACTCTCCAAGGTGTTTGAGAGAGAGAGACAGTCACAGGAGGAGAGAAAGATAGCTGCTGAACATTTCTTATTACTGCTTTTGATCATCTTACTATTATGAAGAAGTTTGTGGGGTTTTCTTCTTTATGATTTCCCCGATTAAAATATTTGTGTCTTGTGCATCTTTTACATTTTACGCATTTTGTTGTACTTGTTATTCTTTCAGATAAAGATCCTAGATAATCTAATCAAATATTAAGAAAATCTAACTGTGGTTAGTAGTGGAAGTGGTTATGTAGTGTGGTACATATTGTGCAGTGTAGTACAGGTGTTGATTAGCAGGTTTGTAGGATTAGTGCAGTCATGGTTCAGCAGTTTCTATCTTCATATTAGGGTGGCAGGACGAGGAAAGGAAAGGGGGTTGTAGCCTCCTTCCGGTTATAGCCGAAAAAATAGGGAGTTGTAACTTCCTTCAGGTTGTAGCCTGTAAATCAGGGGGTTGTATCCTCCTTCCAGTTGTATCTAGATAACTAAAGTCATTGTAATAAGGGGGTTGTTGCTTCCTTCTGGTTAAAGCTGGAAAACTAGGGATTTGTAACTTCCTTTATTTTGTAGCCTGTAAATTAGGGGGTTGTAGCCTCCTTCCAATTGTAGCTAGAGAAATGAACTCATTGTAATAAGCAGGTTGTTGCCTCCTTCTAGTTATTTCAGGAAAACTATTAGAAAGTATTTTGTGGTTTTCCCCCCAGGACTTGGGTTTCCATGTAAAATATGGTGTTATGTGTTTCACGTTATGCTTCTGATTTGATGATGATATGATGATGATATAATGATAATGTGATAATGCATAATAATGAATAAGTTGTTGATTGTTAATAAAAGTGAAAAAGTAATCGAAGCTATGCACATTGATTCACCCCCCCCCTCTCAATGTAACCCGTGTGTCAAAAAAAAATCAAATCTATATTTGTAAAGATGATGGAACACAATTCATTATCCAAGACGATGCAATTGTGCTTTATATTTCACATCTTATCTACGTGTCATCCTATTAAAAATTATACAGACTACAAGAACTATATATATCTTTGTTGAAGTGTCAAAGTTTCCATCTTCTCATGGTTCTTAAAAAGTGGTTGGGAATATGAAAGATATGATATGATAGAAAATTTGACAATTCAAAAAAAGATATATAGATTTGTAACATGGATAATTTTTCATAGGATGATCTCTAGATAATATGTGTAATACAATGCTTAATTGCATTCTCTCGGATAACAATTGTTTCTTTCAATCATTTTTTGAAATATATATTCGATGGTTCCTCCAATTTCTTGAGTTCTCTTATTTCTTAAGTATTTATTATACCCATGTTCACATTTGACACATTGCCATTCCTCAAAATATTTCCATATGATAATGTTTTTCTTCTCGCCATTTACAATTTCCTTGTCATGCTCCTTTATTGTATGCTTCTCTATTGTATTAAACTTCACCTACAGTTTTACTAAATTACCATTTTTCCAACTACATATAATGCATCTAAGTTCTTGTGAATAATATCTAATTTGTTGGAGATATTGGTTCAATAAATGGAAAATTTCATACCCATCCTAGTTGGAATTGTCGCCTTGTGTCTCCTTGGCCTTCTTTGCTTTTCCATGATTGTAAATGGTTTTTGTTCCTTTCCAAGGAAAACCTTCAACACTGTTATTGTCATTTTTTGGTAAAATTGCATTTATCTTACTTCGATCACTAGATAAACCTATTTTAGTATCCATAATATGGATATTAGATTCTCTTAGAATAGTTGACATCTCTCTCATTGATGGGTTGCTCAAAGCATCTTAAATCATGAAGAGAATGTGGATTCTTGGATTTAGGATTTTGAAAGTATGATAATACATCCCTCTATTTTGATTTCTTCTTTCCATTATTGTTCTTCAACATCTCACTAAATATTCCACAATTAATATTTCAAATCAACCTTGAAACCAAAAGTGAAACATGCATGAGAAAAATAACATAAAATTTATAACCCATCTATGATTACATGAATCTAATTTTTTTTAACCTATTAACCTAAACCCATCCATGATGAACTTGAAGAAAAATATGTTTTTTGATTTTCTATCTAAAAAAACTTATATTTTATTTAGATTTCTCATTGTTAAAAAATTTAGTAGAAAGAGAAACAAATTCATAAGATTCAAGATTGAAATATACAATAAAAATAAGAAAACATTTTCGTTTCTATCTAATCAAACAATCAATCTCTATTGACTTCATCCTTAATTGAATTCCTCTATAACCAACCTAGATATTGGATTTCAAGATTGTTTAGAGATATTTGGGTCATAAATAATCTACTAGGTACTTGGTTAAATCCTCTTAAGTTCAGATTTTTCACGGTCTCACTCAAATATAAATTTTCTTAGCTTGCTTTCTAGTAGCAACTCCACAAGTTGGTCTTTAATTTGTTTTGCTTTATTTTTTCCTGTCATTGCAACCATAGATGTATACTATCACTAAAAATTTAGTCTACAGAAATATACTAGTTCTATGTTAATTAATGACCCTATTTATCAAGGTAATTTATTGTGGGTACATGAATTCTTAGTGTACCCTAAATGAATGATATTCACCATTGGAAATAGGTATCCTACTCTAACAACCCTCTATTGTAAAGCTTGAAGTAAACAAACAAATCACATGAGGATGAATCTAAGAAACTAATGTATTTATTGTTTGATTTGATCCAAATCATCATAAGTACTTGTCTAGAGGTTTCTAGTCAAGAATTTTACAAAACCACTCAATGGAGATCGAGATTTGCTAGTGGATAATGATGATTTTGAAGATAAAACACCTTTAGGAATAAGACCCAAACCAGGTAAAATGAAATTTGGGTCTTTACAAATTGAAATGTTGTCCAAGTTGAGGCATTTAAAGGGAAATTTAAGCTCTTTTTCCAACAAACATTCTAGGATATTAGCGGCATTGCTTAAGGCCAAAGTGAAAACACAAACAAATATTAGGAAATAAAATTATGATTATAGTGAGAATGATAGTGGAGAGGTTCCTTTTTCTCAACACATGAAGAAAATAGTTGTTCCATTATCAAAGGCATCAACTCCCGAAGCTACATTAGCAAATATTGCACTGAAAAAGGTTGTTAAGGAAGAGGGTAAGGAGAAACATTTGGAGCACAATGGAGTAAGTTTCCCTCCCACTTACCAACCTCATGGAGTCAATAATATTTACAATGAAAAATGTATTGTTCTTACTCCTCCAGAAGTGGGGATTGATACTATGTTTGATGTCATGAAATACACAAACTATGCAACAAAGTAAAATTTTATAGATTTTTTTTTATCATTATTGGAATCAAGTTCTTGGTGTTGAATATATTTTTTCCAGTATTCACAAAGCATGTAACATACTTGTTCGAAAAAGTATCCTTATCTAACACATCAAAAGGTGAGTTAATCACTAAAGTCTTAAAGACATATGACGTAGGATTTAATAACATACTAAACTTTTTATTGATAATATACCTCATATAGTTGCATTGATATGTACATATATGGAAAAAAATTAAAGATCATCATGTGAAGGTTCTACGAGGAAGCAACTTGAAAGAATATTAAAGATCATCATGTGAAGGTTCTACGAGGAAGCAACGTGAGATTGTGAAAAGTATGAACATGGGAGGATTTAACGAAGTACCCATTATATTATTTTAGATTATAGTGGAAGTCAATAATTTGATTGTTTAGTTGGATATAAATGACATTGTTTTCTAAAATAAAACACAAATTGTATCTTGAATCTTGAATCTTACGAATATGTTGCTTTCTCTACTAGGATATTTTACCATGAAAATGTAAATGAAATATAAGGTTTTTTATACATAAGAAATCAAAACTTGTATTTATCTTGATGTATTTAAGTATAATTTTGAAATTAATCATGGATGGGTTTAGATTTAAATTTTCTAGGCTTTAGTATTCATGTAATCATGGATGGGTTACAAATTGTACTAGATTTATATTATTTTTCTGATGCATGTTTTATTTTTGGTTTCTATGTTGATTTGAAATTTTAATTGTGAAATATTAAGTGGGATGTTGAATAACGATTTGGGAAAGAAAAAAACAAAATAAAGGGATATAAAAGCCTCAATACAAGAATCCACATTCTCTTCATGATTTGTGATGTTTTGATCAACCCATGATTGAGAGAGATGATAACTCTTCTATGAATGCATCTAATATCCATATAATGGATGATAAAATAGGTTCGGGATAGTAATGAAAGTGATATAAATGCAATTTCACCAAAAATTGGCCATAACATTGAATTTTTTTCCCTTGAAGGAAACATAAACCATTCATAATCATTAAAAGGGAAAAATACCAGTTGGACATAGGGAGAAAATTCCAACTAGAACGGGTCTCAAAATTTTCATTTATTGAACCAATATCTACTACAAATGAGAAAGACTATTCACAAGAATTTATATGCATTATATGTAGCTGGATACTTGGCAAGGTAATAAATTTGGAGATGAAGTTAGATATAATACATAAGCATGCAAGAAAGGTTTATGATAAGGAAATTGTAAATGGCGTGGATAAATATATTACCATGTGGAATTTTTTTAGGAATGTTGACATGTCAAATATGGATATAAGTATAATAAATACCATCACATATCTATTTGGAAAGACAATGTAAGTGGAGGAACCATCACATCTCTATTTGGAAAGATGATGGATCATAATTTGTTATCCAAGATGATGCAATTAAGCACTATATTTCACATCTTATCTAGATGTCGGGCCTAGGAAAATTCATCAAGATTACAAGAAATATACCTCTTTTGTTGAAGTGTTGAAGTTTCCATCTTCTCATGGGTCTATAACAAGAGGTTGGGAACGAGAAATATAATAGATGATGGAAACTTTCACACTTCAAGAATATGGATAATTTTTTGTAGGATGACCCCTAGATAAGATGTGCAATATAGTGCTTAATTACATTGCCTTGGATCACAAATTTATTTCCATTGTCTTTCCAAATAGAGATATGATGGTATTTATTATACTTTTATTCATATTTGACATGTTGGCATTCCTCAAAATAATTCCATATAGTAATGGATTTGTCCTCGCCACTTGCAATCTCCTTGCCATACATCTTTCTTGTATGCTTCTCTATAGTATCGAACTTCACCTACAATTTTACTGCATTGCCATGTTTCCAACTACATATAATGCATCTAACTTCTTGTGAATCCTCTCTCATTTGTGTTGGAGCATATTCACCATATAGACATTAGTCATGGATGCATGCAGTCATGCAGTCATGCAACAGGAGTGCAACAATATTTGTCTCCCTAGTGTTTAGACCATGTTAACTTGGCATCCTAATGCATAGTATTGTCATTTTTTGCCTCATTAACCACTATTTCTCCCTCATCCATGATTTTAGGACCTCATGCACCCTTTTCCATGATTGTATCCTTCCACCGTTAGTTACATCAGTTAACTGGTGCTACAATTAGTTAACTGGGCCACCATTCCTTGATTTCATCAGTATGGGATGATAGTGAGCTCCAATGACCACTAATAGTCAACTAATCCTCCTAAATTTTCCCCTACATAATTAATTATCCTCAGTTAACTTACTAATTCACCCTTTTGGTCTAGCTACCATTAGTTATAGTAAGTTAACTTATCTGTTTCAGTAGTTACAATTAGTTCTCAAGTCTAGTGATGGTTTCATGCTACTTAATCCTGCCCAATGAGAGGATTCCAAATTCCTCCTAAGTCTCACGAATTTCTCCTTTGAAGATTTATTTATATTGTACACTTATAAGTGAATTAATACACGAGAGGCATTTATTCCATTGAGTTCTTTCTCATGTTTATTATGTTCAATACTTTATTCATTATTTTATCTGCTAACCTCTGTTGCATATCTCAAGATTACATTGTGCTTTAGATCCTTTGCAATATGATTTCTTGTTGTCTTCAAGCCCATAGAAATATCACAATTTGTCGCAGATATTGGTTCAATAAATGGAACATTTGAGGCCCATTTTGGTTGGAATTGTCACCTCGTGTCTCATTGGCCATCTATCCTTTTTCATGATTGTAAATTGTTTGTGTTGCTTTCCAAAGAAAAACCTTCAACATTGTTATTGCAATTTTTGGTGAAACTGCATTTATCTCACTTTGGTCACTGGAGAAACCTATTTTAACATTCATAATATGGATATTAGATTCTCTCAGAAGAGTTTATATCTATATCGCTAATGGGTTACTCAAAACATCTTGAATCATAAAGATAGTGTGGACTCTTGGATTGTGGATTTTGAAAGTATGATAATAGTATCCATCTTTTTTAATGATCTCTTTCCATGATCGATCTTCAACATCTCACTAAATATTCCACAATCAAAATTTTCAAATCAACCTAGAAACCAAAAGTGAAACTTGCATGAGAAAAATAATATAAAATGTGTAACCCGTCCATCATTACATGAATCTTAGAGGATACAATGTTTTAACCTAGTAACCTAAGCCCATCCATGATGAACTTGAATATAAATATGAGCTTTTATTTTCTGTCTAAACCACTTATATTTTATTTATATTTTTCATTGTCAATAAATCTAGTAGAAAGAGAAACAAATTCATAAGATTCAAGATTCAAAATATACAATAAAAATAAGAAAGCATTGTCATTTGTATCTAACCAAATAATCAATCTCCATTGACTTCACCCTTGTTTGAAGTTTCCTCTATAACCAAACTAGATATTGGCTTTCAAGATTCTTTAGAGATATTTGGGTCATAAATAATCTACTAGGAACTTGGTTAAATCCTCTTCAGTTAAAATTTTTCACGGTCTCACTCAAATATAAATTCTTTCAAGTTCCTTTCTAGTAGCAACTCCACAAGTTGGTCTTTAATTTTTTTCCCAATATATGTTCTTGTCATTGCAACTATATGGTGTATACTATCACTTAAAACTTAGAATGTGACAATATACTAGTTCGGTGTTAATTCACAACCCAATTTCTCAAGGTAATTATTTGTGGGTACATGAAATTATTCGTATTGTACTGTAAAGAGACGATATTCACTATTGGTAATAGGTCTCCTAATATAAAAATCCTTCACTGGAAAGCTTGAAGTAAAAAAATGACCCACATGAGGATGAATCTAAGAAACTAATGGTTTATTGTTTGGATTTAATATAGATGATGATAAGCAATTGTATATGTTAGTGTTTGAGCAATAAAGAAAGATTCTTGAACTTTAAAACTTTAATCCACAATTACAGTGTAGATAGATCTCATAAAAAATTCATAATATCATACACAAGCATTCAATCCATAATATACATGATGTACCCTAGGGAAACCCTCTGTTATCTCCCAAAATAATTTATTTCGATAGTATGAAGAATTTGATTCATGCAATGAGGGATATGAATATCACTAACCGTTTGAAAGCCTCTATTTTTGATGAAAATTTCACAGAGTGGTAGCTTTGGTGGCTTAGGTGAGGATCAGAACATCTCATTAGCCACCAACAGACATACAGACTGCAGCTTCCGAGATCAAATGAAAACTTCAGCGATCGGAAGAACTAAGGGATATGGATCGGCAAGTTTAGAACCAAGCAGGTTCGCAGTGTTGGTAAGGCAACAGACGGCTTTCGATCAATCAATAGAAAATCATCAGCGATAGGAAGAACTAAGGACTACAGATCGGCTAGGTAAAGCTAAGTAGCTCCGCAGTGTCGGTAAGGAAATGGACAAGGCTTCCGATCAATCAATAGAAAATCATTGGCGATCAGAAGAACTAAGGACTAATGATCGACGAGGTAAAGCTAACCATCTTTCAGTGTCAGTAATGCAACAAACAAGGCTTCCTATCAATCCATAGAAAATCATCGATGATCGAAAGAACTAAGGACTATAGATCGGCGAGGTAAAGCTAAGTAGCTCCGTAGTGTCGGTAAGGCAATGGACAAGGCCGAAGAATTAAGGACTACGGATCGGTAAAGTAAAGATGAAAGTTTTCACAGTGTCGATGGTATAAAGCACTAAAATGCCATCAAAGTCACGTATTGGAAATCAGAACCACTACTTAATAAGGAATCGAAGCTTGAAAACACTAACCATCGGCAAGATAGTCCACTAAGGAGCCGCAACGGTGGGAGATAGACTAACTACGAGTTTCGATCAATCAATAGAAAATCATCAGCGATTGGAATAACTAAGGACTACATATCGGCAAGATAGTCCACTAAGAAGCCGCAATGGCAAGAGATAGACCAACTGTGAGTTCCGCGACAATAGAAACTCATTGGCGATTGGAAGAACTAAGGACTACGGATCGACGAGGTAAAGCTAAGTAGCTCTGCAGTGTTGGTAAGGCAAAGGACAAGGCCTCTAACCAATGACAAAAATCATTCTGATAGCGATAAAACTAGTTCGTTTCACCTCTGAAATAGTGGCAGTGTTCCGGTCTAAGGCCCCGATGTGCTAGAAGACATAGCTTCTGATTGGCGACCGCGGCAACAAGGTAGAAAACTCCGGTGGATTAAACAAGAAAGGTCACTTTAGTTAAACATCGAGACATTAGCTGTTGGCGACAATTTCACACTGAACCAACAGTGGTGATTATCAGTGACCACTTCAGTTATTAAAAGTTCACTCAGTGAACTAGAACTTCACAATAGATAGACAAATAGTTAGCAAGGGTTTGAAACCCTAATCCAAAAAACTATCATTTTCGAGTATTTTTGTGAAAATAGATCAAAGTTTCAAGATCTGTCATTTTTGTAGAAGGCTATAAAGCTCATGATTGATTTTATAATAAGGGTTCAACTTCATGGATTTATGAGCCAATAATGCTTCCAATCTTCTCATTTTACTTATTCATGATATAAGCTCTTTTGTTGTGATCTGTTTAGCCATCATCTCTTTCTTTACTGTATTTATGCCTGAATGTGTATTTAGGTCATTTTGAGATTGATTAAAAAGATGATAGCTATCATCCTATTGGTTTATTAATGCTATTTGATTTATAAATACCATCCTCAACAGGATTTATCCATTTATATGCATGTGTTTTGTATGTAAGTCTTCCATCCTGGTGAGTTCTCCATCCTTGCACCTTATTGTCTAATTTCTGAGCAATTGCAACTAAAAGCCTTGTAAACAAGTGAGATTTATGCATTTCTTCAGAGTGGAAAGGTTATATAGGTCAACTGACTTGATCCATATCAGAAAACCCTAAAAAAAATTTAAATTTACTAGGCATCCTCGAGCTACAACCTAGAGGAGTTTCCTGGAGTGATAACAAACTAGCGTCATTGCTGGTGAGAGGAGATTGAAGCTCAACTTCCTTGGGAGATGACATAGATCCATGCTTTGATGATAGACAAAGCTCGAACACTATTATGGTTGTAATCATCTATCTAGTGACTCCATTGATATAAGGTGGCTTCAAGAAGACCAAGTACCAGAGAAAACCCAAAGGGGCCACCAGCAACTCCGATTTCAGATCCAGAAGAAATTTTGAGGAAAGCTAGGGATTTACTAAGACAGACAAACAGTACTGCACAAAAATCTACATCAAGTATTTCAAGAAATATTTCTGCTATTCTTTCTTCTGTTGAAACTCTTAATTCCCAGGAATTTTTAAATACATCAAAAAAATCTAGGGGTTGGGCATCTTCAAGCACTGCTGCTTGTGAAGATCCAATCCCTGGTGACTCCATTGGGATAAGTATACCATGGCCTTCTCAGTAAGTATCTTCATCAGTGCTGCCTTCCACAACCCTTTCCATACCCATTTCCAATATGGCTGCCCCTCAATTGACCATGATGGAAAGGATCCTGGTAGCTAGGTATGCGCCCTTAATTCTACCAAATCCTCTCGCAGCCATGCCTACTAGGGATTATCTCAAGTATATGCCTAAGTTTACAGGGGAAGGGTATTTCACTGCTGGAGAACATCTAGAGGCTTTTTACTGCTATGCTGAAAATATTAACATAGAACAAGAAGATGTATGGACTAGGATGTTTGTGCAAATCCTAGATGGCCAGGCTAGGAAGTGGTTTAAGGAACTGCCTGCCGGATCAGTGGCAGGCATAGAGGCCCTAGATGACATTTTCCTAAAGCATTGGGGAGAAAGGAGGGAACACCTCTACTATATCACAGAATTCAGCAACCTGAAAAGAGAAAATGGGGAGACTGTCTCCAACTTTACCAAGAGATTCAACAATATGTACAGTAAGATCCCTACCGAAATTAAGCCCACTGATACCTCAGCTAGAATAACATATGCAAATGCCTTTGAATCTGAATTATGCTTACTTCTCAGAGAAAGGAGGTTTGTTTCCTTATCACTCATGCAGGATGCTACCCTAGAAGTAGAGTCAAACATTCTGGCATCTCAGAAGGTCAAAGGGAAGATAGACCGAAAAAAGCAGCCAATAGACTATAGTGGGGCTTCGGAATTAGAGAACAACATTTACAAAATGACCAAACTGTTAGATAACCTAACTGCTGAAATGTCTAAACTGAAGGACCAAGGACATCTACCAGTGAGGGGTAAAGGGCCAAGTGACTTTGCTCCTTGAAACCCAAATTTTGTTCCTTATAGAAGAGGAAACCCCCCAGTTCAGATTCTCAGAAGGGAGAGAAATCAAGGGGAAGATCAGAGGATAAGAGCTCCATTTCAAAATGTTGTATTAGAAGAAGAGCCATAATTCATTGAAGAAGAAGCAGAAGATGAAGACAATATCCACTGCATGGAGGATGAGGTGGACTATTCTTTTCTGACACAGGCATAATATGAGGAAGCCCTGATTGATGAGCAGATCACTGAAGAGGTTGTCTATCAGGCTGATGGTCAGGGAGGTTACAAACGAGGTCTAGGCTGGTTTCTCCCCTCAAGAAGAATGTTGTACCTGTCAAGAATCCTACTGCACCAGCTAGAAAGGTTGTTGTTTACCAAAGAAAGTGGCTTCCCCATCCAAAGCATTGCATAAACCAACACCTTCAGCCACACCTGATCAAGTCCAACTCAAACCTATAGCTCCTGAGGCAAGGTTTCCAGATATGCTGCATTATTCCTTCAACCTCGATTCTAAAATTCAAAAATTGAAAATCCCTTTCCCTTTAATTGAGCTAATGAAGAATGATGCATTCAAAACCTCCATTATAAATTCCCTTCAGCCCAACGTGCACATTGATACTGACTTGATGAACCTGCAAGATGAAAATCCTGTTGTAACCCTGGGCCCCATGATCGAAGACCTAAAGGCCTCTTGCCCACCATTCTATATATCCCTGAACATCCATGATAAAATCCTCCATAACTGTCTGTTGGATTCAGGAGCCTCTCATAACCTAAAACCAAAGGCTGTGATGGATGAGATTGGCCTCAACATCACAAAGCCCTACCATGATTTATTCTCCTTTGACTCTAGGAAGGTCAAGTGCTTGGGCCTCATCAAAGACATTGCTGTAAACTTAACGCAGCTACCTTTGAAAAGCGTAATGATGGACAATGTAGTGGCCAATATTCCTCCAAAATTTGGCCTCTTGCTGTCTCAGTCATGGAGCAAAAGACTAGGTGGCACCCTTCAGATGGATCTCACATATGCCACCATTCCCATGTTTGGAGGGGAGACTAAGAGGTTGTACAGGGAAAATCAACTAGCAGACATTATCAGCAAGGAGAGCCACTCAGTGAATCACCCCATTTACACAGTAGACACCGATTTCGGATCTTGCATTTTGCAAATAGATGATAATCAGCAGACATCAGTTCAGCTCATTGATCCCACCCGTCAGCAACCCGAAGAAGTCATGACAGTGATATGGACCATGTATTTTGATGGGGCTAGCACTCAAAGCTCAGCGGGCACGGGTGTAGTATTGATCTCCCCATCTACGGAAAACATTCACCTGTCTTGTAAGCTTGATTTCAAGACCACTAACAATGTAGCAGAATATGAATCCTTGCTGCTAGGAGTTAAAGCCACCAAGGAGATGGGGATCATGTGCATGAAGATTTTTGGAGACACAGACCTCATCATACAACAGGTCAACAACACTTTTCAGACGAAAAATATCAGATTGAAGGCCTACAGGGATGAGGTATGGAAACTCAGAGACTCCTTTATGTTATTTGAAATATCATATATTCCTAGGGCTTTGAATCACCTGGCCAATTCCCTGGCCATCTCTGCAAGTCTATTTGTTCCTCCTTTACCCCCTAAGATCAGCTATGATGTTCAGGTCAAGTACAGACCCTCTCTTCTAGATAATGTAAAATTTTGGAGGGTGTTTGAAAATGATGAGGAGCTTAGTAAATTCCTTCAGTTAGTAGATGAGTTCTCTGACATACACATAGACCAAGAAAAACTTAACATGGAGGAATCCAAACAACTCAAGTTAAAAGATAAAGTGACTAAGTAGAATATTGTCCAATTTCCCAGAAACTACATACCCCAAGGTCTAGTACCATTGGAAGAACTGTTTGATCACAATGACATCCCTTTCAAGCCTGCCAAAAGGGAGCTAGATCCTGCTATCCAAGAGAAAAACATAGGCATCCAAATCCATCCAAAACTGATAAATCTATCCACTGGGCAGACTGCTGGATAGAAGTATAAATTTTGTAGCTTGATAAAAGAGTTTGCTGATGTCTTTGCATGGGAGTATAGTGACATAAAAACATATGACACCAACATCATCCATCACAGGATTCCTTTGGAGAAGGACACCATTCCTTTCAAACAGAAGCTGAGACCCATCAGCCCTCTTCTATTACCAATGATTGAGAAAGAGATCCACAAACTCCTCAAAGCCAAGATCATAATCCCCCTCAGGTACTCCAAGTGATTGAAAATATAGTAGTGTTAAGAAAGAAAAATGGAGAAATCAAGTTGTGTGTGGATTTTAGAAACCTGAACAAGTGTTCCAAAAAAGAGAACTATCCACTGCCCAAGATGGAACATCTGCTGCAGAAAGTCTCGGGGGCCAGGGTCATGTCCTTCCTTGATGGCTTCTCTGGATACAACCAAGTTGCTGTGCACCCAGATGACCAAGAGAAGACTACCTTTACCACCCCCTGGGCACCTTCATGTATGCTAAAATGCCATTTGGGCTAATGAATGTTGGGGCTAATTTTCAGATAGCTATGGACCTAGCTTTTGTAGGGATAAAAGATAAATTTGTGCTGATATATTTGGATGAATTAACAGTTTACTCTCACAGCCATCATGACCACTTGCAACATTTAAGGAAGGTATTTCTGAAGTGCAGAAGGTATGGAATATCACTTAACCCCAAGAAGTCCCAGTTTGCACTCAATCAAGGAAATCTCCTAGGCCACATAGTCTCAACTGAAGGTGTAAATATCGATCCGATGAGGGTGGAAGAAATCCAAAGACTGTCAATACCAAGGTCAAAAAGAGACATTCAGTCCTTTTTAGGAAAGATAAAATTTGTCAGAAGGTTTATTCCAAATTTCTCCGAGCTAGTAAAGCATATAACAGTCATGCTAAAAAAGGATGCAGAAATAAAGTGGACTGGCCAAGCAAGAAACTCTTTTGAAGACATTAAGAAAGCCATCATGGAGGCCCCAACCCTGATTAGTCCCGACTACACCAAGGGTTTTTACATTTTCTCTTTTGCATCTTATGACACAGTGGCAGCTGTACTATTACAAAAGAATGATGAAGGTCTTGATCATCCAATTGCTTTTTTCAGCAGAACCCTGAGAGATGTTGAGCTGAAGTATGAACCAATTGAGAAGCAGGCTTATGCTCTCATAAAATCTTTGAAGACTTTTAGAATCTACATTCTCCATGCAAAGGTCATTGCATATGTCCCTTCAGCTGAAGTGAAGGATGTTTTGACTCAGCCTGACATTGATGGGAAGAGAGCTAAGTGGATTGCCAAACTCATTGAGTTTGATGTAGAGGTGAAACCCACCAAGCTGGTAAGGGGATTAGGTCTGGACAAACTCATGGCCAAAGAAAACTGTGAACTGTTGGGAATAAATTTCACATGTGTCAGATCAGCAAAGGTGCAGACTACGGTAGCAACAGAAACAGAAGTAAATCAAGATCAGAATAATAGTCCATCAGTAGCTAAGAACATATCTTCATGTGAGTGGTATTCAGGTATCTTTCAATTTTTGCAAAAAATAGAAGTTTCTCCTGATCTCACTCCTAACAAAGCACGAGCTCTTAAGTTGAAATCTGTTAAATTTTGCATAATTGACAAACTGTTGTACTGGAGGGACCAGTCTGGAATTTTGTTAAGGTGTCTAGATAAAGAGGAAGCAGAACAGGTCATGCATCACTTTCATTCCAGTACATGTGGAGGCCACCACTACTGGAAAACCATAGCCCACAAGATCTTAAGAGCAGGATACTATTGGCCAGTACTCTTTGCTGATGTATGAACTTTTGTAAGTGCCTGTGACCAATGTCAACGATTTATAGGGAAGCAGCAGCTCAAATCCTTGCCCCATAGGCCTGTTACAGTGAATGGGATTTTACAGAAATGGGGTTTGGATTTCATAGGTGAAAGCATAAATTGATCTTAGTAGCCACTGAATACTTTACCAAATGGATAGAAGCAGTGCCCACTAGAAATGCCACTCATCAAGTCATCATGAGATTTTTATATGAGAACATCTTCAACAGGTTTGGTTTCCCAGTAAGGTTAGTAACTGATAATGCACCAGCTTTTAAGGCTGGGGCATTAGTTAAAATGTGTGAATCAATGGGTATTCAATTGGTTCACTCCACATCCTATTACCCACAAGGCAATGGCCTGGTTGAGTCATCCAACAAAAGCTTAGTCAGAATCATCAAGAAAATGCTAGAGACAAATCAGAAAAGTTGGGATTCAAAGCTTAAGTTTGCTTTATGTGCTGATAGGGTAATAGACAAAAGATCCATAAGGACTTCTCCATTCAAACTAGTTTATGGCACTGAGGCCATCTTTCCTATACAGCTCATCCTTCCATTGGCAAAGTTCTTTCAGGAAGAGGAGGATGAAACAAATGATATGGTAAGAAGGATGATGGATTTGGTAGAATTACAGCAAATAAGGGAGCAAGTTGTAGGAAAATCAGAAGCTCATCAACAGAGGATAAAGGGCATGTTTGATAAAAGAGCAAAGGCAGACAACTTCCAGGTCGGAGATTGGTTCCTCAAGTTGGATGCTGTCAGACAGGACAAGGGGAAACATGGAAAATTTGACTCTTTGTGGATTAGCCCTTTTGTGATAGCCCAGGTACATAAAAATATCACCTTCAAATTGTAGAGTCTGGAAGGTGAAGAGGTATTTGATGGCCTAGTAAATGGGCGTTTCTTGAAGCTCTATTTTATTTAAGGCTCTAAGGCCTTATGATTGTAAATTAGGAGATAGTAGGTTGTTTTGATTTCAGAATAAACTCCATGCCCAATGGAATAATAAAGGATAGTGTAAAGTTACTTAGTTGCTTTTAGGGAAAGGAATTTTGGTCTGGGGTTCTTGGGACCTCACTGGGAGGTTCCCATCCCAAAGTAGGAGCCAGATGTTATCTCCCAAAATAATTTATTTCAATAGTATAAAGAATTTGATTCACGCAATGAGGGATATGAATATCATAACAGTTTGAAAGCCTCTGTTTTTTATGAAAATTTCACAAAGTGGTAGCTTCGGTGGCTTGGGCGAGGATTAGAACATCTCATTAGCCACCAACAGACATACAGACTGTGGCTTCCGCGATCAAAATAACTAAGGGCTATGGATCGGTGAGTTTAGAACCAAGCAGCTCCGCAGTGTCGGTAAGGCAATAGACAAGGCTTCTGATCAATCAATAGAAAATCATCAGCGATCGGAAGAACTAAGGACTACAGATCAGTGAGGTAAATCTAAGTAGCTCTACAGTGTCGGTAAGGCAATGGACAAGGATTTCGATCAATTAATAGAAAAATCATCGGTGATCAGAAGAACTAAGGACTACAGATCGGAGAGGTAAAACTAAGAAGCTCCATAGTGTCGGTAAGGCAACGGACAAGGCCGAAGAACTAAGGACTACGGATCGATGAAGTAAAGCTAAAATTTTCTGCAGTGTCAACGATATAAGGCACTAAAATGCCACCGAAGTCACGTATCGGAAATCGGAACCACTACTTAATAAGGCGTTGGAGCTTGAAAACACTAACCATCGGCAAGATAGTCCACTAAGGAGCCGTAACGGTGGGAGACAGACTGACTACGAGTTCTGATCAATGAATAGAAAAATCATCGGCAGTCGGAATAACTAAGGACTACAGATTGGCAAGATAGTCCACTAAGGAGCCGCAACGACGGGAGACAGACCGACTACAGGTTTCACAATAATAGAAACTCATTGGCGATCAGAAGAACTAAGGGCTATGGATCGATGAGGTAAATCTAAGCAGCTCTGCAGTGTCGGTAAGGAAACGGACAAGGCCTCCGATCAATGACAAAAATCATTCCGACAACGATAAAACTAGTTCGTTTCACCTTCGAAACAACGGCAGCGTTCCGGTCTAGGGTGCCAATGTGCTAGAAGACAGAGCTTCCGATCGGCGACCACGGCAACAAGGTAGAAAACTTCGGTGGATCAAAAAAGAAAGGTCACTTCAGTTAAACACAGAGACAATGGCTGTTGGTAGCAATTTCACATTGAACCAGCAATGGTGATTATCAGCGACCACTTCAGTTATTAAAAGTTCGCTCAATGAACTAGATCTTCACAATAGATAGATAAATAGTTAGCAAGGGTTTGAAACCCTAATCCAAAAAAATTATCACTTCCGAGTATTTTTGTGAAAATAGATCGAAGTTTCAAGATCTGTCATTTTTGTAGAAGGCTATAAAGCCCATGATTGATTTTATAATAAGGGTTCAACTTTGGGAATTTATGAGCCAATAATGCTTTCAAGCTTCTCATTTTACTTATTCATGATATAAGCTCTTTTGTTGTGATTTGTTTAGCCATCATCTCTTTCTTTACTGTATTTATGCCTGAATGTGTATTTAGGTCATTTTCAGATTGATTAAAAAGTTGATAGCTTTTATCCTATTGGTTCATTAATGCTATTTGATTTATAAATACCATCCTCATCAGGATTTATCCATTTATATGCATGTGTTTTGTATGTAAGTCTGCTAGCCTGGTGAGTTCTCCATCCCTACACCTTATTGTCAAATTTTTGAGCAATTGCAACTAAAAGCCTTGTAAACGAGTGAGTTTTATGCATGTCTTGAGAGTGGAAAGGTTATATAGGTCAACTGACTTGATCCATATCAGAAAACCCTAGAAAAATTTTAAAGTTACTAGGCATCCTCGAGCTACAACCTAGAGGAGTTTACTGGAGTGATAACACCCTCCACTGATCCAGAGGATAAGAAACCCAACAAACAATCTTTGAGTATGATAGATAATCGATAGAGAATGATTACAACACAATAACATATTACTTGATAAGAGAACATAAGAGATTAGAGATAATATGAAACATTGTCTACACTGTGTGCACTGTGGGAACTATATACACATTAACCTTTTGTGCCTTCCTTGACTTGGTGCCAAGTTGTCACCTCGTAATTATCTCCCACGTTGAAGATATGCACCCTCCATTAATTCATTGGTGTTAACTGCCTCTGACAGAGTGTTAACTGATTGAAATGAACTTAACTGAATGGAACTGAATTGAATTGAACATAACTGAATGTAACTGATCCGAACTGAACAGAACTGAATGTAACTGAATGGAACTAAATCTAACTGATATGAACTGAATGTAACTGAACAAAACTGAATGTAACTGAACAAAACTGAATGTAACTAAACAATTATTCCTTCACCATCATTGTCATCTTCAACAACCACTTTGCATAAATCAATTAGTAGATTCCTTAATTAACTAAAACTTGTTTTCCACAAATTAGATTTAGCTGATGTATTTGCAATTCGATCTCACTGGAGGTATGACATATGCATTTCAAATTTAACTCTTATCTCTGTGCTCATCTCATTTATCATTAATTAATTTTTCATGATCCATGAGTGTTTAATTATTTAATCATCTTTATCATATCATACTCATAAGAATTTTTCCGAACCTATGATCATATGTATTACCCCGGGTCATATAGTCATATGCTAAAGTAAATCACTCTAGGGATAGCTAATCCCTAAAGGAGACTTGTAGCACCTGATGACCAGGACTAGCCATACATCACATAGTATATCCTCGAGAGTTAATACAACATAAGTCACATGGTATTGACACAACACAAGACCCTGAACTTAATACAACATAAGTTTCGGACTTGATACAACACAAGTCCATCTACATTTAAGGAGAACCATCGCATAAGGTACTGTCTATGAGAATAATTTGAATTGATACGACACAAGTATCTGACCTTAACACCATATGTTCATGATCTTAATACAACATAATATCCCAATACAAGCATCTCTCCCAAATAGGACAAGGTCCTAGATTAATACAACATAAGCTCTTTAACTTAATACAACATAAGATAGTGAACTTAATACAACATAAGTTCCATGGAGAATATCTGAACCCAATACGACATAGATTTTAGACTTGATACAACACAAGTCTCATGGGAATGAATCCCAAAGCTATACTTTCAAGACTCCCTCTCAGTGAGGGAGACATTCTCTGCAATACCAAGAATTTCTTACCATACCAAGCTTATCTTAGATGTAACTCAACTTCGTCACTGACAACGGCTTGTCACAAATTTTCAATCTGCTCGTCAGTAGCTATGTACTAGAATTCATTTTACATCACCATGACTTTAATGAAGTAAAAATTCATCTCAATGTGGTTTATCATAACACACATAGGGTTTTTCGGAAATCTTGACTATTAACACCTAATAACTGTAGGCTCAAGTCTTTCACCTTAGTAGGTAGCTTCCCAAGATACACTACTCCTTAGCATGTAGTACTATCCGCAAAACACATTTTTCTTCCACAATACACTAAGCTTTAGTAGTACTAGCCGCAATACACTTAGCTTTTGTGGTACTAGATGCAATTTGCATCACTTATCTCAGGATAAAACAATAGTTGGATAGCACTATCATATAATAGGTCTTCCATGTATCAAAATACAATAAATAGAATATTCTAATGCACCTCAAAGGTACTCAAACATATGCTTAGTAGTAAGTATGAAATACAACAGGCCTTCTCAAAGACCAACCAACTACTTACATATAGTAGCATTATCTGGATCCAATCTAGAATATAGTTTCTCTAAACTAGAAACCATGGATTTTAAATCCATCATCTACATCATTATACATCAAATGTGTAATATCTTGTAGAAATAAATTATCATCTTTCATTTAATATTTCAAAATTTTACTTCTTGAATCTTCTACTATCTCGAGAATTTCTCTGTGAGCTTTCCATTCTCTATGATGTTCTTCAAGTCCCGATTACTTTCTCAATGATGCTTCTCTTTATACTGCAGCACTCTCAACTACCTCTCCAAGAGGTTTAACTATTCTTTGACAGACTAGACTCTAACTCTTCTCAAGTATCAATAGTCTCTTAAACTTTGACCATGTCTCTCCTCATGTGTATTCTCTCCACAAGGTATGCCAACCCCTAGTTTCTTGAGTCATGTATCATGACAAACTGGGGGGGACTTTATCTGCTGCTGCCTAT
Source organism: Pseudotsuga menziesii (assembly GCA_001517045.1). Classification (NCBI taxonomy): domain Eukaryota; kingdom Viridiplantae; phylum Streptophyta; class Pinopsida; order Pinales; family Pinaceae; genus Pseudotsuga; species Pseudotsuga menziesii. Next base: position 45,273 of record LPNX011144464.1, read on the forward strand.
GAAGACACACCAATACTCCCTCTTCAACTAGAGAAATTTTATTTTTCATGCACTAAACCAAGATTGTCCTAGACAAAGGATTAGTAAGAATGTTGGAAATGTTGTTTATTTGTGGATATATACCATGTCTCGAATATAAATGACTATAAAACTCATAAATATTTATTGCTTTTCAACATGCTTTATCTATAGCAACACATGTGATCTTTCCTCAATCACCATACTAGTCAAATTTCAGATATCTTTAAAACTCTATTTCACTGACCAGGACATATGTGAGTCCACATACACTTGTACCAAGTAGGTACCAAAACACATGCTTTGTTGTACATGTCTATGTACAGATTCCGAATCATATAACATAATACATATCAAGTGGATCGAGATCCTCCAAATATGAAATAAGAATTATAAAATTTCATATTTACCTTCATATGTGTGGCCATGGATTCGTAGTCCATCATCTTGGAACTCTTCGGTATCTTTTACTGTGCATTTTCCTTAACTAAGGAAAATATTTTACTGTGACTGCCACACCACTAATCATAAGAATCATAACAACATTATTGAATACAGTTCTCAGCTTCCTTCTGAATATGAGCATCATGCAGGTCTCCTCTTAATAGAATGTATATCAACCAATTTTACTGGTTCTTTAGGAGCTAGTGAATCTAGTTACTCCCTCTCACCATCAGTATGTGAGAATTATAATATGGGTCCTCCATCACAGAGACTTTATGCTCATTTATGTCTCAAGTTCTTATTCACACATGAATGTAAATAAGATAATTTAATTATCTTCAAGAGTCTTTATATATCTTATAATAGGATTATAGCTTCTATTCTGACTTCTTCCTAATACATAGGAACCTCCCTATCTACTACCAGAAGATTCTTTCTTCACAACATCCGACTCTCTTTCAAGACCAACCATGAAAATTACTCTTCATTCAATACATGCCATTTTTCTTATAGGCCAGGGCATATAGTTTTTCTCTACAAGCCAAATTCAATCAAGTTATTAGAAACCTTGCATAATCTAGTCATTTCAATAAAATGACAAACAACACACATTGACAAGCAAAACATTTTAGCCAATGTTTTAGTATAACCATATCTCATGAATTTTAATCACATGAATACATCAATGTATTTGCAAGGATTCATAAAGTTATGTACACATTAAATCAATGTTTCGACGTAATCCCATTCATATTTAATGTAATGTTTTGTAGTTGTATATCAGTCTTATACTTAAATCTCATGAAGATTTATGCAACCCCTTATTCTTGTTAATTTAAACATAACATGAGTTTTTCTATTTACCAATAAATTGAAAGATTGTAACATATGATTTTAATCATGTTTGTACCATAACATCATTCATAATTAGAGGAATACAGATTTGTAATAAAACAAAATATGATTTTATAAAAGCATATGATAATCGAATAATCATGCAGCCCAACATTCATGAATAATCATGCAACTCTATATTCATATCTTTATGAACAATCATAATATTCATATCTCATGAATCAATCATGCAACTCTATATTCATATCCTATGAAACGATCATGCATGATTTATATTTATATCTTATGAAACAATCTTGCAACACTATATTCATATCTTATGAATTTTGTTATTTGCCAATAAAGAAAATGCAATCAACATATATGCTCACAATTCCTAATCTCAGGAATACGAATCTCTATATGGTTGTAATGAAAACATTCAAAAGCATATAGATCTAAATAACATATGATAAAAATTCAATTAGTTATATTTTATTGTTTTTTTATCCCTATTGATCTATGCTTCCTTGCGGAGATAACTAGAGTCCCTGAGTATTGATCTCTTTATAAATTTGAGTGCATGCAGGAAGTAGTGAATCTCTACATGGAGAAACTGGATCCCATGCAACCCAGAGCAAATGCTCTTCTTCAATGAAAACTTCTTCCAACAATCATCCTCTTCTTCAAATGAGATATCAACTCTATGAAGCTTTCATTATACACAAGATCCATTGAATAATGATAATATCCAAACCACAGATCTTGGGGTTGTTCCATCAATTCATCCACTTTGGGAAAATGACCATAACACAAATTTTGAGAATTTTATCTTCAAATATGTTATTGTATCTCTCAAATAGTTGCGAAGTTTTGAAATCCGCTCGCAATTAAGCTAAATCATCCCATTTGGGAAGTGCATTTTCAACTGTTTTGTCTAACTCCTCAGGAATTGATGAGAACATCTCCACGAAATTTGTCTCCTAAAAAGTGATGGAAATGGTACATATTGACTTTCTCTTTAATTTTCCCTGCATTGGATAAAGACTCCTCGCTCATTGAGGTCACGTAGGCATATAGATCATGCTCCTCAAGAATTCTTAACACCCTTGTATTTCATGTGTTGAAGTCGGAAGCACCTTCAACTCAGTCTTCTGGTTGGATGGAGATCGATGCCATGGCTCCAAGATTTTGCTCAAATCCTCAAGATCGTGTAGGATTTAGTTTGCATGGGAAAAAAGAAGCTCTTTCATGCCATTGCTCTTATACTGTGTTAGTGTTTTAGCAATAAAGAAATATGCTTGAACTTTAAAACTTTAATCCATAATTATAGTGTAGATAGATCTCATAAACAGTCATTCAATCCATAAGACACATGATGTACCCTAGGATTAAAACCCTCCATTGATTCGAAGGATAAAAAAACCCAACAAACAATCTTAGTACCATAGATAATCGATAGAGAATGATTATAAAAAAATAACAGATTAATAAAAGAGAAAAATAGAGTAGAGATCATATGGAACACTCTTGACACTGTGTGAAATGTGGGCACTATATACACATTAACCTTTTGTGCCTTCCTTGGTTCCAAGTTGTCACCTTGTAATTATCTCCCACACTAAAGATGTGCGCCCTCCATTAATTCACTAGTGTTAATGGCCTCTGACTGAGTGTTAATTGATTGAACTGAATTGAATGGAACTCAATGTAACTGAATGGAATTTAATAGTAACTGAATGTAACTGGTATGAACTGGATGTAACTAATCTGATCTGAAAAAAATGAATGTAACTGAACAGAACTAACTGTAACTAAACAATTAGTGCTTCACCATCAATGTAATATTCAACAATCTAATAGGTTTCTAGTCAAGAATTTTGAAGATCGGGTTTTACTAGTGGATAGTGATGATTTTGAAGATCAAATACTTTTAGGAATAAGACCCAAACTAGATAAATTGAAACTTGGGTCTTTAAAAATTGAATTGTTGTCCAAAACGAGGCCTTCAAAAATGAGGAAATCTAGGCTCTTCTGCCAACAAAAATTCTAGGATATTATCGGTATTACTTGAGGCCAAAGTGAAAACACAAACCTATGTTAGGAAAGAAAAAACTCAATATAGTAAGAATGATAGTGATGAGGTGCATCAAAAAAAGTACTCTTCCTTTGTCAAAGGCATCAATTCTAGAAGTTGCATTAGCAAAACCTGTACTGAAAAAGGTTTTCATGGAAGAAAAGCGGGAACATTTAGAGCACAATGGAGTAATTTTCCCTCCCCCTTACCAATCTCATGGATTCAAGAATATTTATAATGGAAACATATTGTTTTTACTACTTGAGAAGAGGAGATTTGATAATATCTCCATGTTACAAGCATCGTCACAAGAAGACTTGAATTTTATGGGTGTAACCTATGAGATTGTTACTTGTCAAACAAGAACTCTGCTATTACAAATTAAAATTAAAATCTAGTGTCTAAAATTTGTAACAAAAGGTAATGAAAGACTAACAACGATAACATTTTCAACAGAATTATAATGTATTGAGTTCAATCGCTTTAACCACAACCAAATAGCAGATATTTTAGAACAATATAAACAACATCCAAATAACATATATTTTAATCCTAAAAGATATTTTAGAACAACATAATCAGAAATCCAAATAACATATATTTAAAGTCGAATCCTAAAAAATGAACACAAATTGAAAATCAGAAGTAAATATGTGCAGGAGATAGTTTGCAATTGAATATCATATAAAAGCTAGAACCAGAAAATAAGTACATCGAATAGAAATTTTTGTACTAAGTTCACACTGGGTGAATACTCCAATAAGTACACCGAACATAAAATTTTGTACAAAGGTAATATCGTGTGAATACTCTTTTTACGTGCAACCTGGATGTGAGTATGATATTAAAACCCTCTCTAATTTTCACATCGACTAATACCCAACAATGTAATTGTCAAAGTCTCTTTGTGTCTTGAAGGTGTTTTCAATTTCACTGGCTTAAAGTAGTAGAGAAACTTTCAATAATAAATTTTAATGGTTAAGAACATGTGTTATCTTTATAAAGGTCACAAGTTCAATTTTTTATCTTTATAAAAGTCACAAATTCAATTTATAAAGGTCACAGGTTCAATTCTAACAAAATAAGACTACACATATAAAGTTGAAATAATAGGCACTCCTCCTTAATATGAAGTATCTACCCAAATTATTGGTATATATAAATTACCAAGATTTGATATATATGATACATATTAAGACATAAGATAATGTACTATATCCACTGTCACCCGAAAAACTGAGGCGGAATTATATCCACTGACGTGAGGCAGAATTTGAGCATGGTAGCTAAATGCCACCTATATATCATCACTACCACTAAGAAACAAAATCATATATTACATAAAAGTAGTCATTATTTCATAAAATCCAAAGACTAAGTGGCAGAACCCCCATCAATCCATCTAGGGACCTAGGCTAGGATTTTTAACTCAAGAAATTAGAAAGATAAATTGATGAGGGACATTGTACTATTGTGAAAAAAAATTAACTAGTGAGGGATGATGAAAACCTCTTTTTTTGGCTAGTAACTACTCGCCAAAAATGTGCTCAACACCAAGAAATTGCTTCTGATCATGCCAAACATTCTCCATAAATTTTGACTTGGTTCCATAGTTTGTTTCTTTCATGACAACAAACATAGTATAAATATCATATTCTCTAGGAGAAAGACAAATAGGTTTTCCATTGTAAGGAATCTTCACACCATAAGGCTAGTGAGGCAAAGGGGAAATTACTCCATTGTGCTCCAAAGTTGTCCACTTACCCTCTACCATGACAACTTTTTTTAGTGCATGCTTTTCTAATGAAATTTTTGATGGAATATTACTTTTGTTATCCATTCACAAAGTAATAGGATCCTCGTCACTATCATCCATACTATATTCATCATTTTCTTTCATAAAATATATTTTTGTTTTCACTTTAGCCTCAGGAAATACCCCTAATATTATACACTTTTTGTTGGCATAAGAACTCAATCTACCTTCTGAAGGCCTCTTTTTGGATTTTGTTTCAATTTTTATAGAGCCAGCTTTAATTTTATTTGGTTTGGGTCTTAATCCCAATTTTTTTTTATAATAATCATTATCTGATGAAAAAACTTGATCTTCACTTAGTGGTTTTGTCAATTTCTTATCCATAAACCTCTTAGAAAAGTGTTTATTATAATATAAATCATCATTTGAATCATACCCAAAAAGTAAATACATTAGTTTCTTAGATTCATCCTTATGTGGGTCATTTGTAGGGATGATTTTAAGGAAGCATACTTATTTAAAAGTGTATAAATGTTGGCGAATATTACCAATTCTTAAAATTCCAACTATAAAATGATTGGCGATATCTCTTAAAAAATATTTTAATTTCCAAGGATTTTATATCGTTTATATAATAATTTGGCGATTTTTAGGGTGAAAACGTTTTATCCCATCAAAAATTGGGCGAAACAGGGCTTCAAAAAATGCAAAATGGCGAATCTTTTTTGGGAGAAAAAATGGAAAAATAGCCCACTCGGCTAAAATTCGCCCCTAAAATTATCCCTGGTCATTTGTTTGCTTCAATATTTCCAACAAAGGATTTCTATATTAGGAGACCTATTGACAAGGGTGAATATTATTTGTTTAGGGATACACTAAGAATTCATGTACCCAAGAATAATTACCTTCAGAAATAGGGTTCTGAACTAACATAAAACTAATCTATTGTCACATACTAACTTTTCAATGATAATATACCTCATATAGTTGCAATCATAGGATCATATATTGAAAAAAAATTAAGATCAACATGTTGAGTTACTACGAGAAAGCAACTTGAAAGATTTTATATTTGAGCAAGACTGTGAAAATTCTGAACTTGGGAGGCCTTAATGAAGTACCCATTAGATTAATTTAGATTATAGTGGAATTCAATGTTTTGATTGTTTGGTTAGATATAAATGGTAATGTTTTCTTATTTTTATTGTATATATTGAATCTGATCTTACAAATATGTTTCTTGTTCTACTAGAATTTTTTACAATGAACATGTAAATAGAATATCAGTTTTTTTTACACATAAGAAACCAAAATTCATATTTCTCTTGATGGATTTGAGTATAATTTTGAAATTAATCATAGATGCATTTAGGTTACTAAGTTCAACTTTTCTAGATTCTAGTATCCATGTAATCATGGATGGGTTACAAATTGTACTAATTTTACATTAATTTTCTCATGCATCTTTCAGTTTTGGTTTATGTGTTGATTTGAAATATTAATTGTGAAATATTGAATGAGATTTTGAACATTGATCTTGCAAAGAAAATGTCATAACAAAGGGATATAAAAGTCTCAATCCAAGAATTCACACTGATCTCTTCATGATTTAAGATTTTTTAATCAACCCCTGAGTGAGATAGATGTCAACTCTTTTGAGGATGCATCTAATATCCATATAATTGATGATAAAAAGGTACCTCTAGTTATCAAAGTGAGATGAACACAATTTCACTAGAAATTATCCATGACATTGAAGTTTATTTTTCCTTTGAAGGAAACACAAACCATTCATAACCACTAAAAAGGAAAAATACAAATTCGACATAGGGAGATAATTCCAACTAGAATGGGTCTCATAATTTTCATTTATTGAACCAATATCTACTTCAAATTAGAAAGATTCTTCACAAGAAATTAGATGCATTACATGTAGTTGGAAACTTAGCAAGGTAGTAAAGTTGCATATGAAGTTGGATATAATTGAAAAACATGCAAGAAAGGTGTATGATAATGAAATTGTAAATGGCGAGGATAAATCTATTATCAGATGAAATTATTTTGAGGAATGTTGACATGTTAAATATGAAGCATAAATACTTAATAAGAAAGAAAACCATCGAAATTCTATTTAAAAAGACAATGTAATTGGAGGAACCATCACATCTCTTTTTAGAAATACGATGGAACAAAAATCATTATCCAAGATAATGCAATTGTGTGTTATATTTCACATCTTATCTAGATGTCATCCTATTAAAAAGTATACAGATTACAAGAACGATATATCTTTGTTGAAATGTCGAAGTTTCCATGTTCTCATGGGTCTATAAAAAGTGGTTGGGAATAGGAAAGATATGAGATGATAGAAACTTGAAACTTCAAAAAATATATATATAAAATTTGTAATATGGATAAATTTTCATAGGATTATATCCAGATAATATGTGTAATACCGTGCTTAATTGCATTGTCTTAGATAACAATTTTTTCTTTCAATCGTCTTTCGAAATAGAGATTTGATGGTTCCTCCACTTTCTTGAGTTCTCTTCTTTCTTAAGTATTTATTATACTCATGTTCACATTTGACATGTCATCATTCCTCAAAATATTTCCATATGATAATGGATTTCTTCTCGCCATTTACATTTTCCTTGTCATGCACATTTCTTGTATGCTTCTCTATTGTATCAAACTTCACCTACAATTTTACTACATTACCATTTTTCCAACTACATATAATGCATCTAACTTCTTGTGAATCATCTCTCATTTGTTGGAGATATTGGTTCAATAAATGGAAATTTTCATACCCATCTTGGTTGGAATTGTCACCTTGTGTCTCATTGGCCTTCTTTGTTTTTCTGTGATTGTAAATGGTTTTTGTTACTTTACAAAGAAAACCTTCAATGTTGTTATAGTAATTTTTTGGTAAAATTGCATTTATCTCACTTCGATCACTAGAGAAACCTATTTTAGCAACCATAATATGGATATTATATGCTCTTAGAAGAGTTGGCATCTCTCTCATTGATGGGTTTCTCAAAGCATATTAAATCATGAAGATAATGTGGATTCTTGGATTGAGGATTTTGAAAGTATGATAATACATCACTCTATTTTGATGTTTTCTTACCATTATCGCTCTTCAACATCTCACTAAATATTCCACAATTAAAATTTCAAATCAACCTAGAAACCAAAAGTGAAACATGCATGAGAAAAATATAATAAAATTCATAACCCATCCATGATTACATGAATCTAATTTTTTTAACCGAAACCCATCCATGATGAACTTGAATAAAAATATGAGTTTTGAGTTTATTGTTCCTCCACTTGCCTTCACTTCTCCTACTTATTTATTATACTTATATTCATATTTGACATGTTGACATTCCTCAGAATAATTCCATATAATAAAGGATTTCTCCTTGCCATTTACAATTTCCTTCTCATACATCTTTCTTGTATGCTTCTCTATAGTCTCGAACTTCACCTACAATTTTATAACATTGCCATGTTTCCAACTACATATAATGCATCTAAATTCTTGTGAATCCTCTCTCATTTGTGTTGGAGCATATTTTCCATCTAGACATTAGTCATGTAGTCATGCAATCATGTAGTCATGCAGTCATGCAACATGCATGCAACAATATTTGTTTCCCTAGTGCATATACGATGTTAAGTTGACATCCTAGTTCATAGTCTTGTCATTTTTTGCCTCATTATCCACTATTGCACACCCATTCATCATTTTAGGACCTCATGCACCCTCTTCCATGATTTTATCCATCCACCATCAGTTACATCAATTAACTAGTGCTATGTACCTAGTTAACTGGGCCACCATTCCTTGATTACATCACTATGGGATGATAGTGAGCTCTAGTGACCACTAACAGTGAACTAAACCTCCTAAATTTTCCCCTACATCATTACTTATCATCGGTTAACTTCCTAATTCTCCCTTTTGGTCCAGCTACCATTAGTTACAGTAAGTTAACTAATATGTTTGAGGAGTTACAACTAGTTCTCAAGTCTAGTGATGGTTACTATGCCAATTAAGCCTTCCCAATCAGAGGATTCCAAATGCCTCATAAGGCTCACGAATTTCTCCTTTGGAGATGTATTTTCTATCACTAGAGAAACCTATTTTAACATTCATAATATGGATATTAGATTCTCCCAAAAGAGTTTACATCTCACTCACTCATGGGTTACTCAATACGTCTTGAATCATAAAGAGAATGTGGATTCTTGGATTGTGGCTTTTGAAAGTATGATAATAGTGTCCCTCTTTTTTTATGATCTCTTTCCATGATCGTTGTTCAGCATCTCACTAAATATTCCACAATTAAACTTTCAAATCAACATAGAGACCAAAAGTGAAACTTGCATGAGAAAAATAATATAAAATTAGTAAAATGTGTAACCCATCCATGACATTCATAATATGGATATTAGATTCTCCCAAAAGAGTTTACATCTCACTCGCTCATGGGTTACTCAATACATCTTGAATCATAAAGAGAATGTGGATTCTTGGATTGTGGCTTTTGAAAGTATGATAATAGTGTCCCTCTTTTTTTATGATCTCTTCCCATGATCGTTTTTCAACATCTCACTAAATATTCCACAATTAAATTTTCAAATCAACCTAGAGACCAAAAGTGAAACTTGCATGAGAAAAATAATATAAAATTTGTAAAATGTGTAACCCATCCATGATTACGTGAATCTTAGAGGCTAAATTCCTTTAACCTAGTAACCTAGTAACCTGATTTTTTGTCTAAAAACACTTATATTTTATTTAGATTTTTCAATGTCAATAAATCTAGTAGAAAGAGAAACATATTCATAAGATGCAAGATTCAAAATATACAATAAAAATTCCTCTATAACCAACCTAGATATTGGCTTTCAAGATTCTTTAGAGATATTTGGGCCATAAATAATCAATTGGGTACTTGGTTAAATCCTTTTCAGTTCTCAAATATAAATTCTTTCAAGTTGCTTTATAGTACCAACTCCACAAGTTCGTTTTTTCCAATATATGTTCTTGTCATTGCAACTATATGATGTATACTATCACTTAAAACTCAGTATGTGACAATATACTAGTTATGTGTTAATTCACAACCCTATTTTTCAAGGTAATTATTTGGGTACATGAAATCATTCTTATTGTACCGTAAAGGGACGATATTCACCATTGGAAATAGGTATCTTACTATAACAATCCTCCATTAGTAAGCTTCAAGTAAACAAACGACCCACATGAGGATGAATCTAAGAAACCATTGTAGTTATTGTTTGGATTTAATTTAGATGATGATAAGCACTTGTTTAAGAGGTTTCTAGTCACAAAACCACTCTTTAAAGATCGAGTTTTGCTAGTGGATAGTGATGATTTTGAAGATCGAATACTTTTAGGAATAAGACCCAATCCAGATAAATTAAAACTTGGATCTTTAAAAATTGAATTGTTGTCCAAAATGAGGCCTTAAAAATGAGGAAATCGAAGCTCTTTTGCCAACAAAAATTCTAAGATATAGCAAAGAGCCAACAAAAATTCTAAGATATTAATAGTATTGCTTGAGGCCAAAGTTAAAACACAAATAGATGTCAAGGAAAGAAAAAAGATGAATATAGTAGAAGAGGTGCATGAAAAAATGTACTATTCCTTTGTCAAAGGCATCAATTCTGGAAGTTGCATTAGCAAAGCCTATAGTGAAAAAGGTTCTCAAGGAAGAGGAGGGTAAGCTAGCAAATTTGGAACACAATGGAGTAATTTTCCCTCCTCCTTACCAATCTCATAGAGTCAAGCATCTTTACAATGGAAGCCTATTGTTTTTACTCCTAGAAAAGAGGAAATTGATACTATCTTTGATGTCATAAAGGATACAAACTATGCAACAAATACAAAATTTATATAGTTTTTTTTTGTCATTATTGGGAGCAAGTTCTTGGTGTTGAACATATTTTTGACCCACGGTTAGTAGTTGGCAAATAGTTCATAGGCCCTCATGAGTCAAATTGTTTTCACAATAATACAATGTCTCTCATCGAGTTGCCTTTCCAAGTTTTTGAGTTTGCGATCCTAGCTTAGGTCCCTATCTGGCTTGATGTCGCCTTGGGGTTCTACCACTTAGGAGTGGAGCATGAAATATGTTTTGATTGGCACTTGGCAAGATTGGCGTAGGCCTCTAGTGTTGTGATGATTCAGCTTGGCTAATTGACACTTGTGGGCATCACACTTTCTTCCATCTTAATACATGGTCTTGCACTCATGGCTATCTTCCCGGACTCTACTTGTTGAGTTGAGTTACAGTTTTATTAAGATCAACTCCCACATCATGGAGATTTGTGTATAATGACCCAGGACAAGAAGATCTCCATGTTACAAGCAGTGTCACAGAAGACCTGAATTTTATGGGCGTAACCTATGAGATTGTAACTTGTCAAACAATAACTCTTTTATTACAAATTAAAATTAAAATTAAAATCTAGTGTCCAAAATATGTAACTAAAGGTAATGAAACACTAACAACAACAACGATAACATTTTCAACACAATTATAGTGTATTGATCAGTTCAACCGCAGTAACCGCAACCAAATAGCAGATATTTTAGAACAATATAAACAGAAAACAGCAGCCAAATAGCATATATTTTAAGCTAGCAGATATTTTGCCAAATAGCGTATATTTTAAGCCGAACCCTCAAAACTGAACACAGATTGAAAAGCAGAAGTAAATATGTGCAGGAGATAGTTTGCAACTGAATATCATATAACCCAGAACCAGAAAATAAGTATATTGAACAGAAACTTTCGTACAAAGGTCAATAACCCAGAACCGGAAGATACGTATATTGAACAGAAACTTTCGTACAAAGCTCAATAACCCAGAACCAGAAGATACGTATATTGAACAGAAACTTTCGTACAAAGCTCAATAACCCAGAACCAGAAAATAAGTATATTGAAGAGAAACTTTCGTACAAAGGTCACACCGGGTGAATACGCCTTTTGCAGCAACCTCGCTGTGTGTATGATCATAAAACCCTAAATAATTTTGAGGTTGTCACAAATTCAATTTATAAAAGCACAGATTCACTTTTAACAAGGTAAAGCTTCACATATAAAGCTGAAATAATAGGTATTCCTCCTTAATATGAAGTATCTGCCCCAAGCTGACCTATAAATTATTGGTATATATATAACTACAAAATGTTGAAATATATGATACATATTAAGACATAACTCTATCCACTGTTGTCACAAGAAAAACTAGGCGGAATTCTATCCACTTACGTGAGGCAGAATTCGAGCAGGGTAGCAGAATTTTGTTCTCTTGACACTTACGTGAGGCAGAATTCGAGCAGGGTAGCAGAATTTTGTTCTCTTGACAATAATGTAAATACAGTAGGTGTAAAAAAATTTCGAAAAAAAACTATTGAGGACAGAATCACGAGGTGAACGGAAATGTCAGTGGTGCAGTTAAGTTTTCTTACTACCACCAAGCAAATTAGAAATATAAGTTCCATAAAATTATGCCCATAAAATAATTACAGCTTCGCCACGCATTCTGTTACAGATTCTTCTGAGGGCACTTACTAAATCAATTAAGAGAAGAAAAAATAGGTGAAGGGTGAGAAAAGTTACTTAGTACTTGTTCTTAAAGCGGGATCATTCTCAATCTTGATCTTTTTGCTGTAGTAGCTGTAGTTGGACTGCTTGAACCATGATTTTCCTTCCACAACAAACAGAGACTTCCAGAAAAGCAGTTTTCCAGCAGGCGATTACTGTTGAAAATTTTGCTCTAAAGGGGTCCAGCGCTCGTATGTTCTTTTTATCGCTCAAGCTTCTGGAAGCGTAATGGTTTCTGTTTCTGAACGCGGCGCCGAGCAACATCTTTCCGTTTCAAAATTTCATCCCCGCCGCCCGCCGCTTCCCATACCAACGTCAACGTCAACGTCAAAGAGATCACCGTATGGGAAAATTTTCGAAGTTTCTAATCTTTAATTTTCAGTGGGTGGCAAAAATCTACATTATACTTGGATGTCTTTTAGCTTTAAACTTAGAACTTTAAGAAGCCGGCCTAAAACATTGTAGATTGCCACGATGGCTTGATGGTGTTTCTCATTCAATATAGTTATGACAATGGTTGTGAGGCTTAGTAACGTTTGATTATCTTGGGAACTAAGACTTAGACGGTTAGCTCAATTATAAATAAAAAATTATTGTCTACTGGATAGTTTTTACTGGTTGCGTAAATTTTGTATAAAATAGGCTAGGTAAGTCTACCTACCATTAATTAATAAATGGTAATATTTCCAACAGATTATAAAGGGAACATTGTTTAAATGGGATGGAATGTCTAGATAATCAGTAGAAAGTAGTTGATATATATTAATGATTTTTATTAAAAATGGTGGAAAATATTTATAACAAATATTTTTAATAATATGGTTGTATGAGTTGAAAATTGAAGTAAAGAAGAAAATTAATATAAATTACAAATAAACTTTAATGTGGGTGTCATTCTTTGAGGAAGAGCTAAAATATAGTTGTATGAATTGAAAATTGAAGTAAAGAAGAAAATTAATAAAAATACAAATTAATTTTAATGTGGGTGTCATTAGTTGAGAAAGAGCTAGTTGGCGAATGTCGAAAGGCATCACTTATGAGCCCTTCATCACTCGCACACATACCCTCCAGCAAATGCCAGCTATCCAACAGGAAGGACCATTAGTATAAATAAACAACCATGATAAAGCATTTAAACTAGGGCATAATGAGCATGAGGTTCTGAGGAGAAGACTTGGAAGTCAAAAGGGAGAAGAATAGCCAAGAGGGAGATGGTGTAGAACCTAGCAAGATTGGATTATTATGGCTCTGTATGAAGCCTGCTCAAAAAGGATTCTAAATCACAAACAAAGAGATAAAGCTAGGATTCATGGCCTATCATTTCCTGGCCTATCGATTTTGGGATCGAGTTTATGGTTTGACTCGAGCAATATGAATTACAAAGCATGAAAATGACATGAAGAACTAGGTTCATACCATCCAGTGGCACCTTCGAGGGCTTGTGGTGCAGGGTAACCAAGCCCTGCTCTAAACTCGTCCTTTCTCTCCACTCAAAACGTTCTCAGCCTGCACTTGCAATCGTCAAATAGCATACTCAACCAATGTTTAATTTTGATAACCAACTTCAATATAAAAGAAAACAAATGAACAAAACTTACAAGAAACCGTTAAGTCTGTAATGGGGTATGCAAGAAAATCCAGTGTAATCTGCTTCGGTTTTTTTTTTTTTTGCCTGTAATCTCCCAAAATGCATACAATTTGAACAAATGTCAAGCCTAATCTCCAAGTGCTGAGCGCCACTACTATAGATGGGCATCGTTGTTTATCTCATAATCTGAATGGACCCTCTTTCTTGGAACATACCTTAATGATCGAGACTGATACAAATGATATAATTCCATAACCCAAGACCAGGTTTTAATCGTTGTAGGGATACACGTTATCACATCCACTCCATACTACTTTGGCCCCCAAATTCAACAGAACATTCTTCTGTACGTCACTCCACGTCACATGTGGCTTTCTTCTTTTCTACGCAAGATTTTTAGGTTACACCAATGGAGTTTCGGCTCCTTTACATACAACCGATGAGTTCAAGTTACAATCTGGGCTGCTACTTTTACAACTGATGTAATCTTCATAAATTCATTTGCATATGGAGGCGATTTCAAGTTACATTATGCCATCAATCCTTCCCTCAAAGTCTAATGAGCACTCAACGCTTCACAAATAGATTCAGTTTCTTTCAAATTGGAGACGCCTTGGCCAACAATCAAACCAGAATTATCAAATGAACTTGTCAGTGTTGTTCAACGTAGAGCAACCCTGCACAAACTAAATCTACTCATTAATATATCCAACAACGTTCCATTCGATGTTTAAAAACACAAGGACATTTAAGTTAGAACAGGATTACTCTATCCCCATACAGCCAACAAATTCTGAAGCGCACACGGTTCTCCAAGCAAAATACTCATCAGTCAATTACATTGAAGAAAAATCCTTTATACACAAAACATAGATGCTCATAATTTAAAATATAAAAACGCTTTACATGTCCAATTCTTCTTTACACAGGATTGCAGCCTCAATTTACATTCTTTTTGCCACCATCATCTGGCCTGTACGCTCATGATTATAACAAAGGAATTTGAAGCTTCTCCCCTTTTCAAACCCTAACTTACTTCCTAGATTATAGGACTCAACTCCTCTATCTCTATAACTAACTCTAATACCAAAACTCAAGTTTAACTTAATCAACAATTCATTATCAACCCATTAATTCATAACTTGACAACTTAACACTTCATAACCTTATAATCCTAGACTAAGGTTATTTACATAGCTTTTACAAATGATATTCCACCAAATCCCAGACCTTAAGGTGTATAGAACTTGAAAATTTTACGAGGTGCTCCTGCAGCAGGCTCCCAAGGAAAAAAGAAAACCATGGCCTCCTAGTCATGTGCCTTCAATCCTCATCTTGCCTAGATCCCAAACCTTGTATGTAGTTGTCCACTTGTTCTGTTGATGCATAATCTTCTAGTCAATTGTTCTTTGTTGTTGGTTATTTTCCTCTTATTGCAGTACTTCCTCCTATGCACATTCTTCATCACCATCCATATTAATGTATCAATCTCATTATCCAACTTTGCCTCTTACTGAACATTCCTACCTTCTTTAATTTGTTGATGCATATCCTCCTCTAACATAAGAATTACAAAATTCTTATATACTTCTATTCCAAATACATATTGCCAAATGAACTCTGCAACATCATTTATCATTAGGACACTTTCAAATGACTTTCCATCTCCTTATTTCTCAATATCTCTCACACAATCCATAAGACTTTCAATATATTTCTCCCATCATTCCCAGCTTCTTTTTCCATCTCTGGTGCTCTTAGCAATTTCAATTATCTGTCACTTTTCACTTGCATTTCACAACAGTACTGCTCATTCCTTTTGTTTAGAACAAAATTCAGATTTTGTCCTCTATCTTCCTCCATTAATTCCAATTTCAAAATTGTTTTTAACGACAACTTCTTGATATGTGTTCTCTAATAAATTAAATGAACTGTCATTCTTATGAGGAAACCCATCTTCCTCATCTTCTCTAGTCTCTAAAAAAATCAACTTTAACTTTTGGATTGAGCAACCAGTTCTTTAAGAACTGCATTTCTTCTTCAAAATAAGTTAGCATTATGTCTCAATGTTGTTCTGTATTTCCTCTTTTCTCATAAACATATTTTAGTAATTGTTTATCATCTTCTTGATGGCCTTTATAAAATAATGTTGCTTCACCTTCTTCTGTATCATAAATCAAATTTTGTTCTTCTTCATTTTCATCTTTCACAAACTGAAACTTTTCTTTGATTTCTTCAAACAACTTTATATCCTTTGGTTGCCCTTGATCTTATTTATTGGTTCCTTTGACTGAGGCGGCTTATTTTCCATCTTCACTGTCTTCAATGCTTGTAACCACATCCTCCAAAAACTTCTCTATCCCTTTGGAGAATTTAGACATTTCTTTGGTGGCTTCATCTCTTCACCATAGTCTATGAGCAGTGCATCTGTATGTTGCCCCTCACTTTCCATAATATTTGTGACAGTTTCCAATGATTGTTTCTCAACTTTAGTACCAGTAAACAAACCATCAATCTTAAAACTATAATCTTTCCTTCCTCAAATATTTGAGACATGTTCTCACTGTCAGGTATTGATCAACATCTTGTGACTAGCTACAATTCCACTCTCACATTCATGTTCTCTTAACAAGTGTTCCAACAACTTAATATCCCTTTTCCATCTTTCAAACATTTCCTCACAACGGTGGCCATTATCCTTTGCATTTTTTTCTTCTTTTGTAACAACAATCAATAGTTGTCCTTCTTCATCTCTTTGGCTAGTTTTAATAACGAGAACTACCTTCTTTTCTTCTTTGGAACTCTTCTCTTTATGTAATGCCCTTAAAATCCATAAATAAATAAAAAATTTAGTAGGCTAATAAAATGCCAGATCTTAAAGACATCTTCATTTTCACTGTGAAATAGAAACTTGTTTAGAGAACTAAGCCTAAGTTCTGTTTGATGTTTTCTTTGCGTGTGCGCTTGTAATTTACTTTACTTGTCTATTTTATTTATTGACACTATCGATACTTACTCTGTTTTATGTCTTACTTTCATTTTAAGTGTATTTAATTATTTATTCTTCATTATGAAGAGGCTTACTTACCTCTGTATGTCAACGGGTGGAGTAGTGGGGTTTCTGTCCCTTAATGCTTCACTTGGAAATGTAAGGATTCTTATGCTACAAGGTTTACTTAGTTCATTTTGAACTAATGCATGTGTTCCTATTTAACTGCAAGTGACTTCAACTATGAACCTAGGCTTGCGGACCTGACGAAACAGAGACCTAGCATCTACAACTATTGGAATCTAAACAATGCTAATCCTATGCTCAAAATATAGAAGGAAAGGGTTCTAATCCTAAAGGTCAGAGGACATACTTTGTAATCTATGATAAGGGGTTTATACTATATGCATGTTTTTTTAAAAGCTATGGTTATGAGGGTTTAAAACAGTGTTATAAATCCTTTATAATTTATACCATTGTGGAGGGTTATGTTATTGCATACATATGCAAATAAACTACAACAAATAACATTGGAGGCTTATGGAAGCTTTTAACGAAATTTATGGAAATAGTTTGAATCCAAACTATAGGCTTGTGGGTTTTGATCTAGATGAAGGTGGCTGCGAGGTTGGCGCATTGAATACACCTAGTATTGTGCAGGCTACCTGCCTTATGCACTTCGTTAGGATTTCGCTGGTTATTCCTTTGGTCTTTGTTTGATTTGGAATGAGGTATCACGCTCCAGGTGGGAGCTGTGCATACCATGCAGTGCAACCAGTTTTCCCACGAGAACGTTGGTAGGTATGTCATTGTTATGTATGATTTCACCTTTTAACTTTGGTTTGGTTTTACATTCACTGCATACTTTTAACAATGCTTTGGTTTCATTGTTTTGCAGGTTTAGGTAGCGTAGGTACTCTGTGTTTTAAGGGCAGAGCTTTTGGGTAACCATCCCGGGTAAGCCCCACTTATAGAAAAGGGCATGTACCCAATGTTGAACTTGTTGTGTTGTCATATGGTTTTGATTCTGGGTCTAGGAGATGTTTGGTTGTAAAAATATTTTGTTGTTTGGCTTGGGATTTGGGGTTGCATCAATTCGTTTGGGCATTTATTTAAATGCGAGTGTGTAAATTTTTCTATATGGCTCTGTAATGTAATGTGATATTTAACTTTTTAATAGAGACTCAGCTCTATGTTTTGGTTTACCATTTAACTATGTGATGGATTTTTTTGTTTTAAATAAATCCTTACTGGGTTTTTGTTGTGTTTAAAATGACTCGTTTCTAAATGCTAACAGTGCCATAGTTTCATTAATTGATACGAATTGTGGAAATGTGGTTTAGTCGATGCGTCTGTTGATAAGGATGTTGTTTTGTTTGATTTAAATGATTTGATCATTTTTTATGTGAACGAGCCTAGCTCTGTCTGTAAGTTTAGATGTGGCGTATTGATAAATTATGGGTAGCCATAATGGCTAAAACCTGCGTGAATAAAGCAGCCCGTGTAATGTGTTTGAATTGTTTTTAACTTTTACTTGAAAGATTCGATACTCGGTTTGGTTTGTTTAAAAAAGCTCCCAAATGAGCTCTTAAGTGATTTGAAACTGGGTCGAATGCTTGGCTGGGTTTAATGGT
Source organism: Pseudotsuga menziesii (assembly GCA_001517045.1). Lineage (NCBI taxonomy): Eukaryota > Viridiplantae > Streptophyta > Pinopsida > Pinales > Pinaceae > Pseudotsuga > Pseudotsuga menziesii. Next base: position 64,271 of record LPNX011144464.1, read on the forward strand.
TTAGTTGTTTTTAAAATGTTGTGGTTATACAGTTGGGGTTTTAATGGATTCGACCTTGGGTCGCGTGGATACGTGTCTACACCGTGTCTATGATAATGGTTTTAGTCTTTATTTTGTTTAATATGTTTTATGTGGTGATTATCGTGATATTCTTTGAATTCCATCAACGTGAAGTGTATGGGAATGGAAGTCTGTGTGTTTTGGTTTTTAATAGCATAACTTTGAAATCGTGGATAGGCTCTCGGCCTTCACACATTATGGTAATTTGATAACTTTGTAATTGTTTTGTAGATTTGTTTGCAGCGTAAATATAATGTTCTCTTTTTTATTTTATTTTAATAGTTTTAATGTTTGTTATGTGGATAGGATATTTTGAGATTTAAGTTTGTGTTTCGCTGAAAAATGAAATGTGTAAATACTTCGTTTGGTTTATAAATATGAATTTGGATTCAAAGGGATTTGATCCTTGGACTCGAATGCTTTATAATTTATTTATTTAAAAAAAATATTAACGTTGGAACAGAGTTTTAAAATATGTTTGTTTATCACAGGATTCAATTAGTTCAATTTTGTTTAAAAGCTTTGTTTTAATTTACAATAAGGTCATAGACATGTGCAAGTTCTTTATGAAAATATACTTAGTGTTTCAATTTTAGTAAAAATGTTGATAGAGATCTGTGATTAGTTTATCTAGAAACTAGATTTTAAATTTAATTTTAGTTGACATCAATCTTCTAAAAACTGTTTAAATATAATGCTAAGAGAAAGTTCAACTTTTAAAACCTACCTAAGAATTCAAAGGCCGAGTTTTAAGTCTAAACAAATGCAACAACCTGCAACATAAAAATTACCCTCAAAATTTATCTAAGACATTACAGGCTAAGTTTCATATTTAAACAAATGAAATCAATCTGAAGCATGTATTCAAATTGCATATCTTCAATCTAGACACTAATACATTTGGGCGGATTTTTCCACGTTTTGAACATTCGTGGATTAGAACTTCATTTTTTTTATCATGGCGAAAAAACCGTGGCAATATCGACGTTTTTAATTTTTGAGGAGATTTTGTCTCTATATTACGATATATGGCTATCTTTGCACACCTGCCAAACCAATGCCAGCTTTCAACGGTTCTTGGTTGTTTACGCGTTGGTCAACTCATGCATTTTCGGCACATTTTTTATAGTTGCGATAAGGTTCTTGGTGATTGATTGAGTGTAGATTGAGCCCGGATTTCTTTATCAACCATATCCAAAACTAGAGAGATCACTCATACTTTGCATCAATCATCTGGCCATAAATTCATAAAAGGTAAGCATGCATCCTTTTTTTGGGGATACAAACTAACATTGAGGCTCAAAATAACACTTGTATTCTTTGGGTCATGTACCTTACGAATGAATTTAACAACCCTGCAACTCCCTCCTTTTATTTAAACCAGAGTAATTGCAACAAGAGGGTCCAGTCAACAATGACTCTATCCAATTCGTTTTTTTTATAGACCCGATGCTCCACTAAGCTATTGTCCGTTGACACAGTGTTAGTCACTTTCCACAGTAGAAGGAAAACTTTCATTTGGACCATTGGGTCCACCTAGTGTTCCAATTCCCAAACTATCAAGGTCTCCTTGTGAGTAAATCAAAGGCCATTGCACAACACTTGTTGGCATCAACGAAAAATTCAGTCCAAGGTCTCCTTGTGAGTAAATCAAAGGCCATTGCACAACACTTGTTGGCATCAACGAAAAATTCAGTCTGTTAGACACAATGCTCTCTGAGAGGAGGGGGGGGGAGTGAATCAGTGAGCTAAGGATTCAACTCAATTTCAACTTTTTCTACCAATATTATATCATTATTTCTGCACAATTACTTCAACAACATATTTATCAAAGAACAATATCAACTAGGCACATGTCATTAATCAATTAAACACATCGCTATCAAGACATTGCACAAGGGACACAAGATATAGTTTTGTAATCTTTATATAAGTGGAGAATTCAATCTCTAATATGGGCTACAACCCATAAGGTGGCACCACCCACCAAAATGGTTTACTAAGCTACAACTGACTGGGATGCTACAACATCCAAACACGCTTCAACTTGTAAAAAGACCAATAAGTCTTTCCCCAACTCCACCCAACCTCCCTATACAAATTTCAGATTACAAATTACAATTGATACATCAGACTCTTCCAAAGTTTTCCACGGGCACACACATCAAAAATACCAATCAACAAGTCTTCATTATGTACTCAGCAAGTCATTCAACATACAACATACTGCAGCCCTGTCTCAACTCTGTCCATACACCATTAGTATCTTGTCTTCAGTACTATCCACATCAACATATATCAACCTAAGTATTCATCATGACTAACTTATATTTGTTCTCTTGTCCAAGAGCATTTCTTCAGCACCCTGTTTCTGGAGTATTCTGCCCTAAACTAATTTTCAGCAAGAGTATGTCAGCATACTGTCCATGGATTACACTAGTATCATGTTACATTGCAGCCCTATATCAGCATCATGATGTGTCCTTCATCATTACTTTAGCATATTAATTTATGTTCCGAACATCACTCATTACTATGCCTAGCATCATCCACTTCAAATTATCAGTCATATTATCATTTCAGTGAAGCCCAGAAAATCAAAGATATAGACAAATATTATGCTGATCCTGCTGCTCCATCACACTTTCCTCACACCACCGAACCGACCTGCTCATTGAAACTCCTGAATTCTCCACAAGCACTTCGAACTTCTTGCATATTCTCATTTGAAATAACAACTTATCTTCTATATTTATACCTTTTTTTCTCTTGGATTTAAGGAGGCAGACATGTCTCTTTAAATTAAATAAATAGTTTTTTATTTCCATGTCTTAGGAAGCCGACCTCATCACCAATTTATTTTTGTTATCATTAACCAAAATTTATTTAATTTTCCACATCATCATCATTTTAATTTTATTTTTTATGCCAAGACTCGGCCTTCTCTTATGCCCGCATACCCTTCTTCAACTGCTCGTAGGGGGGTCTTTGATCTTCTAATAAGTATGCCCGCACTGTCCATCTTCAAGGTGCTAGTAGGTGATGTATTCATATTCCTGCAAGGGATATCTAGATGCCTGCAACTCCTCATTTGAGCCATCAAATATGCCCACAAATCCCAAAAATACCTGTAGCAAGTCCTTCCTTATGCCCGCAACTCACACCAGAATGCCCGCAGGTGGCCATAAGGGATGCCCGCAGGTGGTGCTGAGAAGATGCCTGCAATAAGCAATATCTTATGCCCGCAATAGTTTCTATAATGCCCGCAATTGTCCTCATTTAGCATGCCCGCATGATCTTCTGCAGATTCCCACAATCTTTTCCTTGTCCACTATTTTATCATTCCCACAACCATCTCTGTCATCAAGTTTGCTTGTCTATTATCATGTCACCATCTCCTTGTCATCTTTGCACCAACATCTTTGTCTTGCCCAAATCATCTTCAAATGACCATAGAATGGGTCATTTGACTCTCTAGATGTTCCATGCTTGTCATGCTTTCTTGTCAATGTCATTATGCATGTCCTTAGTCATCTATGTCCTTCATGTCTTGTTCCAATTACACCTTGCCATGTCATCATGCGTAGACACCTCTTCGAATATCTGTTTGTTATTTATTGTTTTAATGAAATAATCAATTAAAACTTCTTCTAAACATTGCATCTCTCTAATAGTAAGATGTGTCTCTTCAAACTCGGTCTTAATTATTTTTATTAAATTTCTATTTATTTTTCTAAATACATTCATGTAGCTTCTTATTTAATAAACTATGTTTATTATTTTTCACTAACTTTGCATGTCCATCTTTTGCATGTATGACTATCATAATGCAAACTGAAAGTATGGATGGATAGCCACCTCAACAAGGATCAGATCCATGTCACCCTTTGAAATTTTTGATACACAAGCATTATCTGGAGATCATTTGAAAATAGGCTTCCAAACTGTTTAATTTAACACTTAGACGAAATTGTTTTTAACTTGTAAAAACATTTTTTCTTTTACTTTGGAAGATTGATTTCTCCCTCATGTGATCACCATAAGGAAACCTACAAGCATGGATAGATATCCATTTCAACAATTAACAAGACCATATCACAAGATAAATCTGTTTACACACACACGGCCTCTGGCAAACATTTCAAAATAGCTTATCAACCTCTTTTGAACATCAAAACATATTTCTTTCCATTTTGGCAGACTCGTATTTCACATGTGTGAACACTCTATGGAGACCTGAAGTCATGAGCAACTTACCAAAGAATGGATCCATGACATTTGATAATTTTACTTGCACAAAGACAGCCCTTGGCAGGTATTTCCAACTGACCTCTCAAACTCCTGTTCTAAACACTTGGTCAATTTTGTTCTCACTATGCAAAATATTATTTTTCTTATGTTTGGCAGATTGATACTTTGCATATGAGACCATCATAAGACAACCTGAAGGTATGGCTGAATAGTCAGTTCACCAAGGAACATTCCTATGCTACCTAATGAATTTTATCATCAAAATAACCCCTCCTTGTGGGCATTTCAAAATGGATTTTCAATTTCCTGAATCTAACACAACCAATTTTCTTGTGTTCTTAAAATGCAAAATAATATTTTTCTTACTTTTGGTAGATTTATATCTTTGTCATAAAACACTCCATAGGATAAATGAGACCATGGTTAGATGAACTCATCAACAATTTATAGCCTAACACTTTCATATTATTTTTCTCATCATCCTATGAGATAGGGCGGGCATTTTCCTGAGGCCACTGAGGCAGTTTTGCCAGTACTGGAATAGTGCAAAACAACCTAAAACTCTGTTTTGGCAGACCATTATCTTTGTCATCAAACATCTTCTTTGAGAACTGAGACCATGGTGAGATATCCTCTTCAACAAGATTTAGGATGATAGCTTCATATAATTTTTATCTTACACCTATAAGGTACGACGGGCATTTTCCCAAGGCCACATGAGCCAGTTTTTCCAACACAGATAATTTTCTTAGTCTGGTCCAATCTGCCTAAAACACTATTTTTGCAGGTTCATAACTTCTTCCTCAGCTACTTCCAATACAATCTGAAGACATGTTCAGGTAGGCCAAATATCAATCTACAAGATCCCCATATGGTGCGGGCATTTTCTTCAACACAAAATTTGTGGCAGGCATTTTCTTAAGGCTACCTGAGCCATTTTTCCAACACTTAGTAATTTTCTTGTTTTTCACCAAATTACCATATTTTTCCAAAATGATTGTCATTAATGTTGTCATCGATGACAATCCTATTCATCACAGTCTTCATGTTTTTCTTTATAGAAATTGGTATATAATATACTACATTTAGAAATATACTTATATCTAATGTATTTGACAAGTTACCGTTTGGTATGGTGTAGGTAAGACAATTACTAGTCACTACAAGGATTTTTCACTACGAATGAAAATGCAAGGAAGCTTGCTCAGTTTAGAGCGACATTAGAGGAGAGGGGAGATGGAAAATGTTATTTCCCTTTCTCTGATTGTAGGGGCTTACAAAGAAGAAGAATTTTAATAACGATAGTTGAAAGACATTATAGGGAGAAGGGGCATGCCGAAGGGGGTTATGAAAATTGAAAAAAATTTTCACAGAGAGTTAAAGAGCTTGAAAAGAAATCACAATAAGTGCCTTGTACAACTCCAGAACAATTACAGTCTTCTACGAAAGGCAAGAGAGACAATCCAGATTTGTCTTCTGCTCAAGAGGATGGATTGCAACCATCTCTAAAACATGCTAGACATGTATAAATCAATGTATATATGTATTTATCGACAGTTAATGAAAAAACATATTTGTATGATGGAGTTTTGTATTTATCGGCATATAATGAAAAATGCTTTTTAGTTGGCATATCAATGTATATATGTATTTATCGAAAGTTAATGATTTTTTTTTGTATGATGCAGTTTTGTATTTATCGACATATAAGATAACATTATAGAGAATTCATCTCCAAATCCAATGTTTTCAGTGATCAATACGACACTACTTGTAGGTTGTGAAAGAAAGCATCAATCTCTTTGAAATAAATTAAATTTATGTATGTTAATTAAATAATAAACTATGTTTTGTTTATGTCTCTTATTTATTTCATCTCTTTTTAATTAACTGGCTGAGCAATCTCTATTTAAATATCTGGCTTGTGCAGACATCTGAAAAACTTGTTTAGTATATAATTTTAAGCTATGTGCGGGAAAACTCATACGCTATGTGAACATGATTTGTTTTCAACATGGAAGGTTAATTTTTTCCTCATGTGACCTCCACAAGGAAAATCGAAACCATGACTGGATAAACACTTCAACAAGGAACAAATACATGTCATTTGATGAATTAATTGACACACACACATCATCTGTGTTCGGGTACATAGGGTACTCCCAAAAGACCGAACACCTTGAGCAACCGCTTAACACAAATATATCACAGATCAACACACTGATGTTTGTCACATGGTTAAAACCCTCGAGAGGGAAACCATGGGGACTTCATTTAGTGAACATCTCACATAGCATGTGCGATCGTGGGATATTAAAGAATACCATTAATTTCCAGAGATATTGATCCAAACTCTTTTTGTTGAAACCCCCTACCAATACTTTAAACCTCCTCCCCACCCCTTTTTATACCTCAATCCTTATAAACCACCCTACCCACCCCTACCTTAAACCCCTCACCCCCCCAATACCTGCAATATATTGGCTCAATTTTTAATAATTTTAAAACCCGCAATATGAACTAACGTGATAGGATATTGGTCAACAAGTGAAGCCCCTGTGAGGGAAACAGTCCAAGGCCCTAGCCAAATAGCTACTTGGAGCAATTTATTATGCAAAAGAAAGAAAGTTACATGAGCTTCTCATAATCTATCAACTAGCCAAGGACCCTCCATGCTCTTTAAATAGAGATCATGGACCACTCGGGTGTTAAGCCATGGATCAATGGTAGGTATGATCTAAGAGAAGTTGAATCGTCGGATCACTCTATGTATAGAACATATCGTGACCATCGGATTAGAATATTTACAAATGTATACTAATCCATTCTAAAGAAACACACTTTTATCTAACGGATATATTACACAAGTTGATCTTAACTAACTCCTAAGTGTCTAAATATCCTAACATCCCCCCTTAAGAACAACTTGGGATAGGATTGAAGGATTTACAAAAGTGACACTATTAGGAAAAGGAAGGAGGCATAGAGCCTATCCCCCCTTAAGGACACATTCCTGAACTCCTAACATAGATTGAAGTTTAGAAAACTTTGCTTATGTAAGAGACTTGGTGAAGATGTCTGCAACTTGATCATCTGTAGGTAAATAGAGCATTTCAAGAACACGATCATGAACAAGATTTTTGATGAAGTGCATGTGTAGCTCAATGTGTTTGCTACATTGATGTAGAACTAGATATTTGGAAAGCTTGATGGAACTTTGATTGTCGCACCAAAGTGGAGTAGGCTGTTGTTGCTCGAATCCAAACTCTGAAAGGATCTGCCAAAGCCATAAAGCTTCCTGATTGGCATTAATTGCGGCTCAATATTCTACTTCTATTGAAGAAAGAGCAAGAGCTTGTTATTTCTTACAAGCCCAAGTGACAGGTCTAGATCCCATACTGAAAACATAACCTGCAGTAGACTTTTGATCATTAGGATCACCGGCCCAATCTGAATCAGTGAAACCAACCAACAAATGTTTCCCCCCTGTACTGTAATGAATCCCAAACTGAATTGTACCTCGAATATATCGAAGTATTATTTTGGATTCTTTCCAATGAGTTTCATGAGGAGTTTGCATATAACGGGCAACACGACCAAAGGAAAAGGAAAGGTCAGGACGGGGATGAGTCAAGTATAAAATACTACCAATAAGCTGAGGATACAAGGTGGAATCTACTTCAAGGGAAGTATAAGTGGCAGAAATTTTGACTCCAGACTGGAAGGGAGAAGGGGCTGGTTTACAATCTTCCATGTGGAAGCGACAAAGAAGGTCACAAGCATACTTAGAATGGGAAAGAAAGATTCCTTCTTTGGTTTGCAAGACTTGGAGACCAAGAAAATAATGCAAATGTCCTAAGTCTGACATTTCAAAATTTTTCTTAAGACTGGATTTCACATGGGTTATAAGTTTAGGGTCACTACTAGTAAGGATAATATCATCAACATAAAGAACAAGTATGATGAGATGGTTTCCTACTTTCTTGGTATAGACATTGGGGTCAGAATGGCATCTAGAAAAACCAATGTCAAGGAGAAAGCTATCCATTTTGGCATACCAAGCTCTAGAAGCTTGCTTAAGGCCATATAAGGATTTCTTAAGGAGACAGACAAGGCTAGATTTATCCTGAACATATCTAGGAGGTTGTTCCATGTAAATTTCCTCTTGTAAATCACCATGTAAAAATGCAGACTTGACATCCATTTGATGGAATTCCTAGTTATGTAAGGCTGTAAGGGAAAGAACAAGGCGGATGGAATTCATTTTTGCGACAAGAGCAAAGGTTTCATTGTAGTCAATCCCTTCAACTTGGGAAAATTCTTTGGCAACTAACCTTGCCTTAAGTATTTCAACACTTCCATCTGATGCATACTTAGTTTTGTAGACCCATTTACATCTGACAAGTTTTCTTCCTTTTGGAAGAGGAACAAGATCCCAAGTATCATTCGCCATTAAGAAACGATATTCTTCATCCATAGTTGCATCCCATTCTGGATTTCCTAAAGCTTCTGCAAAAGTTTCTGGATCACGATTCTCGAAAACTTGAGCCAAAAGAGAAGAGGCTCACTGAAACTGAGAACGTGTTCAACGTTGATCTCTAGGATCATCGACAAGATCACTGATTGCTTCACATGTTGAATGGATCCATCAAGGAAGCATTGGTGCTAATGCAATTTGAGGAACATGAGCAGGCGGAAGTGGATTTTCATCCTCACTGTCATGATCAGAAACTAAAGTTGGAAACCTATCAAGAAAGTTGGAAGAAGAAGAAGAAGAAGGCACAATCGCCGAATCAGGCTCACTGGCCAAAGATGGCACACCCGCCAAGTTAGGCTCGCAGGCCAAGAGATTTTCATCAAATTTAACATCTCTTCTAATGATTATATCATGTGAATGGGGTTGAAGAATTCTATAACCTTTTACATCTTCAGAATATCCAACAAATATGCACTTTTCACTTTTAGGCTGTAATGCTTTCCGTTTTTCATCCGGAATGTGAGCCCGTGCTTCACAACCAAACACACAAAAGTGACTTACATCTGGTTTAATTTTACTCCATGCTTCTTTCGGTGTTATACCTTGTAAAAATTTAGTGGGTGTGCGATTAACTATGTAATTTGCACAATTTATGGCCTCAGCCCAATATTGAAGACTTAGTCCTTTAGATTGGATAATACAATTAGCCATTTCTTTTAAAGTGTGGTTCTTCCGTTTAGCTACACCATTTTGTTGTGGTGTATATAGAACAGTGTGTTGTTGTTGGATTCCTTGTTCAGTGCAAAAAGTAGTGAACTTGTTGTTAACATATTCTCCTCCATTGTCAGATCTTCACTTAATAATTTGATGACCAGATTATTTTTCAACAAGGACCTTGTAGGCCAAGAACATCTTAAATACTTCGCTCTTAAGTTTTAGGAAGTAAACCCAAGTGCGTCTAGAGTAGTCATCAATGAAAGTTAAGAAATATTTGAAACCAGAAAATGATGCAGATGGAAGATGGCCACACAAGTCACTATGCACAAGCTCCAAGGGAACCGAGGCGTGCCAAGAGGCACATTTGTCAAAATTGTTTCAATGATATTTTTCGAGTACAAAACCGGAACAAACACCATCCTTGTAAGATACCATTGGAAGACCAGTCACCATATTGTCTTTACATAGTTGTTGCAATGAGTGATAATTTAAGTGACCAAATCGCTCATGCCAAAGTTTTTTCTCAAGTTATCACTATGAGCAACAAAAACTGAAGGAAAAGGTGATGACCCAAAGTTGTTAAATTTGTACAACCGGTAATATCATCAATAGTTCCAGTAGCAAGGACATTTTGAGGATTTTTAAAATCCTTGATTACAACTTGGTGAGGTGTAAACGTCACAGTTTTACCTTCACCTGAATGAGTAATTTGATAGACTGATAAAAAATTGCAGGAACTTTTTGGAACACATAGTACATCACTGAAATGACCATTTTCTACTAGAACTGTTCCAGATCCTACAACACTTAGATATCTATCATCACCAACAAATATTTGTTTGGTGTTACATTCATGCATAGTAGAAAAGATGGCTTGATCCTTAGCCATATGATAATATGCTCCAGAATCAATGAGCCATTCAATTGAAGTAGAAGAAGAAGATGCAGTATAAGAGTAACCAGAAGCACAAAGTGCATGTCCATGAGAGGTATATTCTGAAGACGAATCTAGGTTGATGTGGTGCTTATTCATTGTTGGTTCCAAGGTTGCCATCTTATTGAAACACTTAGATTCATCATGATTATGTTTCCCACAAAAATTGCAATGACGCTCAGTCTTCTTTCCTTTTGGCTTGGATCCTTTGTCATTTTTTAAAGAAGGAGTTGACTGAGAGGGTTTGGGACCCTTGTTGTTTGGCTTATTATTGCAAAAATTCTGTTTTTTGGGAGGCTTGGACTTTTCTTTCTGTTGGGACAATAAGTATTTCCCAGATGTATCTGCATTGTTAATTATTCCAAGATGAATGATCTTATCTTGCTCTCTAATTAAGGAATCACAAAAGGATTCAAGACTAGGCTCTTGATAGCTAGATGCAATCAATGATTCTTTCATGGAGTAGAATGTAGATACAAAAATAGAATATGCAGGTCCAAGTTTGGAAAGAATATGATAAATACATTGTTTATCTTCTTTCCCAATCTTGCATTCTGCACATAAGAGTCTAAGAGTTTTATACTTAGATAAAGAGTCTTGAATGCATGAAAAATCATTTGGATTGAAGGAAATCAACTCATTCTCAAGTTGATGACCCCAAATTTCATTGTGTTTACCAAACACAGAATCCAACTTTTCCCAAGCTTGATAAGGTTCATCAATTCCAGATATGTGGAATCGCAAATCAGTAGAGATTGACATCCCAATCAATCCACAAGCTTCATCACATCTATTTGCCCATTTAATTTTCTTATCATCATCAATGGGTTTTGTTTCTTTCCCCAAGGTTATCCTGAAAAGTACCCTATTTCGCAGAACATCCTCCATACGAGATTTCCATGAGAAATAGTTAGAACTTGCAAGTATAATATCACAAGGGATGGCCATACTATGAAATAATGGCTGAAAGAACAGAAAATAACTATCTGGATGCAAAGAGATCGAAAACATATGCGGTTTTAAAAAAAATGGCACTGAAAATTGATTCTGGATGATGAAGTTATGCTTGATCAAAGAAAATGTTGAAGATGTCCCCAATAGTGACGTGGTAGATATTAATTTGACCAACTAAAAAAAAGAAGTCCCATCTTCCCAAGATCAACCTTTGACAATAACTTTACAATAAAGTTGTTTTTAAGTGAATCACTTTTGTAGAATAAGTGATGTTCACTTTTACAATAAAGTTACTTTAAATAGTGCGGCAATAAATTAAAAGACTTAGGTGACTCACTTTTTATTTTATTCTATTTAAGTGAGATGCACTTTTACAATAAAGTAACTTGAAAATAGAAATTGCATGCACTAAAAAGTAGCTTAATAAGACTTGAACTCAAGACCTATTTTTACTCTTCTTTCTCGTTCTCCATGCTTGCCTTTTTTTCTGCAAATCACAAAAAAAATTGAAAAACAATTTATTTTTTTTCCACGCAATGGGGTTAGATATTTGTTAGCTTACCGAAAAGTCTATGTTTTCAAGTTTTCTTGATGTTGCTGATTTGTCGTGATCGCACAAGGTGCACGACAAAGAGCATACGTAGCTGAGAAGACAAGAAAAAAACTCTCTCTTTCTGTTTCTGATTCGCCACGATCGCATAAGGTGCATGACAAAGAGCATACACAGCCAGGGAAGGAAACAGTCTGAGACTAAAACAATAAAGATCTAATAATAAAACTAAAAAAATATGAGAGATTTAAAAAAAAATTAAACAAATCCGTCACTGTAACATTATACCTTCAGATTTGCCGAAATTGGTGTTTCTGGATCAAACGGAAATGGTTTTCGGTGAAACAAAAACTATTTCCCAATGGAAATGACGCTTCAGAAGCAATGTAATAGCTTCCATAGGCTACAAATTCACAGAAAATATAGAACCAAAAACCCTTTCAAAGTTTCGGCAACACCGGTTCCAGATCTTGATCAAAACCGAAAGCGGCTCTTCATAAATGCTCTGATACCATGTTCGGGTACACAGGGTACTACCAAAATACCGAACACCTTGAGCAACCGCTTCACAAAAATAGATCACAGATCAACACACTGATGTTTATCATGTGGTTAAAACCCTCGAGAGGGAAACAGTCCACGCCCTAGCCAAATAGCTACTTGGAGCAATTTATTATGCAAAAGAAAGAAAGTTACATGAGCTTCTCATAATCGATCAACTAGCCAAGGACCCTCCATGCTCTTTAAATAGAGATCATGGACCAATTGGGTGTTAAGGCACAGATCAATGGTAGGTATGATCTAAGATAAGTTGAATCGCCAGATCACTCTATGTCTAGAACATATTGTGACTGTCGGATTAGAATATTTACAAATGCATACTAATGCATACTAAAGAAACACACTTTTACCTAATGGATATATTACACAATTTGATCTTAACTAACTCCTAAGTGTCTAAATATCCTAACAATCTGGCGGGCATTTGAAAATAGCATTTTAAACTACAGATTTACCACTTGGACAAAATTATAAAACCCTACGTCAACATGAGGGATTTTTATTTTCACCAACTCCTGAACCAATGATACCAGATGATGTAGTACATCCAATTGAGCACAACCAAACTGATTTCCCCTTCAGACTCATCTTCTTCTGAGTTGGGTGGGAATTTTACTGGATTGGGGCAAAACAAGCCAGGGGGCACTTTTGGCATACTGGTAACTTCATCTTCAGAGAGTTTTTGGACAAAATAATGATGTGGTTAGATGCACCAATCATCACTCTAGAGACCCATACCCTCAGAACAATTTAATCCATCAACTACTGGAAATGGCAGGCATTTTACTAATGTCACTTATGCATTTTTACCAGAATTTTTATCAAACCCTAGGTCAACGTGATGAGATTTTTATTTTCATCCAATTTGAGGTGTGAGACACCCAATGGGTAGAGGCCAAAATGGTGATTCCATCAGGATCACTTTCATCCTCTAAAGCTTTTTTGTCTCTCCTCGGCGGGCATTTTCTTCTTCTAATGAATTATTGTGGACATTTTCATAACGCAGCTGCTTTAGGGCAGTTTTTCATCACTTAGTCAAATTCCCAAAATTATAATACTCTTGCAAACCACTATCAGAATCTAACAAAGACATCATGAGACATTCAGACACCATCATGTGTCTTTCCAACCTCATCACATCATGAGACTCATATTTTTGTCATTTGACTATCACTAAGAAAACTGAAGGTATGGCTGGATAGCCAGTCCACTAGGAAACAAGACCATGTCACCCTTAGAATTTACTGAGACAACTTGAGCCTCTAGCAGGCATATCAAAATAGCTTCTTAACTTCTTTTGAGCATCAAAACATATTTCTTCCTATTTTGGCAGACTCCTATTTCACATGTGTGAACACCCTATGGAGACTTGAAGTCATGAGCAGATGGAAAACTTACCAAAGAATGGATCCATGAAATTCGATGAATTTACTTGCACAAATACATCCCTTGGCGGGCCTTTCCAACTCACCTCTCAAACTCCTGTTCTTAACACTTAGTCAATTTTTCATACTTTTGAATATGCGAAACAGTTTTTCTTCTATTTTGGCAGATTGTTATTTTCCTCATGTGGTCACCATAAGAAAAAATAAGAACATGGAAAGATAGTGATTTCATAAAATAACAACCCCATACCCTCAGATAAATTTATCATCCTCAGGACAATCTCTAGCGGGAAATTTCATGAATCCACTTAGGCATTTTTGCCAGTACTGGAATAGTGCAAATATGGTTGGGAGGCACTTTTGGTAGGTTGACATCTTCCTCCTTAGAGACTCTCTGGTGAGGCAAGTGACATGGTTGTATGCTCCATACAACACTCTAGAGACTCACATTATCAATACATTTTTCACATCATCCTATGAGGCATGGTGGGCATTTCCTTAAGGCCACTTGGGCAGATTTAACATCAATTCCATACTTGGACAAATTTCTCAATTTGGTCTAATCTACCTAAAACACCCTTTTGGCAGGTCCATAACTTTTTATTCATCCACTTTCAATACAATATGAAGACATGGCCAGGCAGGTCAAATACCAATCTACAAGACCCTCATGTGTTGTGATAATTTACTCTAAGCCATAATTTAGGGTAGGCATCTTTCTGAGGCTACTTAGCCACTTTTGCATCCACTGTGAAAAACCCTGTTTTGGCAGGACTATATCTTTCTCCTCAAGAAATATTAAAGTAAAATCAAATAATGAATAGGTAGCCAAACCAACTAGCTATAGGAAGGTACCATGGTGAGGGAATTCTTATCAAACCATGAATGGTTGCGGGCATTCTCTTAAGGCTGTTGGTACCAAGTTTGACTAATTATTCCATACTTGGTCAATTTCCTGATTTTCACCATTTTCCATATTTCTCCAGAGTGATGTCATAATACAACAATGACTTCAACTTCATGCCACATCATCATCTATGCCATGCCATGTCATCATATCCTCCATATCATCATTCATGCCATGTCATCACCACCTTTGTCTTTCCTTTGACTTTCATTGAGTTCACTCTTGCCATCATGTCCTTTGGTTATTCCTCTGTCATCATTGAACTCCTTTTGACATCAATGACAACCATATTCCATATTGCCAACATGATGGTGGTGGTGGTGATTGTTAGTTTTTATCATTCAAGCTAGCATTATGTTAGGATATTTAACTGAGAAAACAACAAGTACAACAATCAAACATAAGAGACAATGAACACAGTGTTTTTCCTCGGGGAAACCATAAATGGAGAAAACCCTGCAACTTCCTCAGAGATAGAATCAACACGAAAAGTAAAACCAAAAAATAGTAAGATCATCTCCCGACAGCAGTAACCTCTTTCTTCCTTGCCCCAGTGTCTTTCTCTTCCTCAGCTATGCGCTACAACTGAGTGTGAGTGAGTGTGTGTTAAATAGAGAGGCTAGCTCTCTATTTATACTAATTCCTGACATTACTAAACCCTACTAGGGCCAACCTCTCTAGTAGAGTCTAATAACCCTAGTGCCCCAGAACTACGGGGACTTTAACCCTTGATCAATAGGAGGGTTACCCACAATATCTTGACATGACTTGTTTACATTATAGATCCTCCCGATAGGAACATCGGGGCATGACATGACTCAAGTATATTAAAAATACATCCCGGAATAAACATCGGGTTACAATACATAAGAAATACAAGTGAATACATTCCGAAGTTACATATACATCAACACTCCCTCTTAACTAGGAAGGAATTCTCTCGACACAGTTTTTTAGCACAACTCTTCTTCTCTGTATCATCTAGGTCATCGTCAAGTTCTCGTCATATTCATCTTCAAGTCATCTCCATCTTCAAGTCATCTTCATCTGGATCTGGATCATCACTCGATCTAGATCATCGTCACTGGATCTAGATCATCACGGGGTCATCATCACTGGATCTGGATCATCACTGGATCTGGATCATCACTCGATCTAGATCATCACTGCTAGATATGGATCATCACTCGATCTGGATCATCTCGGAGACATCATAACTGGATCTAATTCATAGCTCGATCTGGATCATCACTGGGTCATCATCATATGTGCTATCTCATGATTCTTCTCATCATAGGAAGTTCTACAGAGCTAGCCCTTTTTTCATGCTGGTTGTAGGCCTACCTCCTTGTAGGTCTTTGGTAGCCCTTATATCTGACCTACTCGTCAGAATGGCCAGCACTCACATCTTACCTACTCATCAGAAAGGCACAGCACTTACATCTGAACTACTCGTCAGAAAGGCGCTCAGTCCTACACTAAGGGTTCCTGGTAACTGACCAGGTGCCTCCATTCAGAGAATGAAAGTAGCCCTTACATCTGACCTACTCATCATAATGGCCAGCACTCACATCTGACCTACTCATCATAAAGGCGGTATCCCTTACATCTATGTAGGAACTAATCCTACATCAGAATGGCCAGCACTCACATCTGACATGGAAGGAAGCAATCCTCTCACCATGAAAAAATGGCAACAACCCTTATATCTGATCAAGTGGGAACACATCCCTCAATCACATCAGAATGGCCATGCGCTCACATCTGATCATGTAAGACTACATCTTACAATCATCTCAGAAAGGCGCTCAGTCCTAAACCAAGTATTCCTGGTAACTCACCAGGCAGCTCCATTCCAAGAATGGCAGTAGCCCTTATATCTGATCATGTAGGAACCAATCCTACAGTCATATCAGAACAGCTTAGCACTCATATTTGACATGGAAGGAACCAATCCTCTTGCCATGATAGAATGTCTCAGCCCTTACATTTGACGTACTCGTCATAATGGCTCACAGACTCATCACTTCCCCTTGGAAGGGACCTCGATCTGGAGAACACCAAGCTTCTCCCTGAAGTACTCAAACTTCACTCTGGCTAATGGCTTCATCAACACATCAGCTATTTGATCGCCCGTCACAACATACTGGAGCTTCACTGCTCCCCTCTGTACCATATCCCTGATATAGTGATACTTGATCTTGATATGCTTCGAATTTTCATGGAACACTGGATTCTCTGACAACTTCACATAACTCTGGTTGTCACAATGTATACAAGCAGTGTCCATCTATAGATCAAATAAATCAAACAGCATCTTCCTCGGCCATACTGCCTCACAACTAGCTGAACAAGCTATGACATACTCTGCTTCAGCTGTACTCAGTGCCACATAGGATTGCTTCCTGCTAAACCAAGAGATCACACCTGATCCCATACTGAAACAACATCCTGAAGTGCTCTTCCTATCAATGGCACTACCCGCCCAATTTGAATCAACATAACCCTCTAGGTTAACCTTTTGATTCACCTCGTACTTGAGCCCATAATCAATTGTACCCCTCAGGTACCTTAGAATATGCTTTGTAGTAGTCAAGTGAACATGTCTTGAATCTGTCAGGAACTGGCTCAAGGTGTTCACAACAAAGCAAATATCTGGTCTCATGTTCATCAGGTACATCAAGGACCCAATCATCTGACGATACATCGTGGCATCAACCGCTTCTGATGAAGCATCTCTCAATAGCTTTAGGTTCGATGCCATAGGTGTGGTCATGGCCTTGTAGTCCATCATCCCAAACCTCTTCAGGATCTCTACTGCATACTTCCCTTGTCCAAGGGAGATTCCATCTGCACTTTGCCACACCTCCATACCTAGAAAATAATGCATCATACCCAAGTCCTTCATTTCGAACTCGACAGCAAGATTTCTCTTCGTATCAGCAATCAACCCATCCAAACCTGTCACAAACAGACCATCTACATACAGTATGAGCATCACTGGGTTTCCATATTCAACCTTGTAGTAAAGGTTGGAATCTGCTTTACTCTTGGTAAAGCCCAAACTAGACAGAAATTTGTCAATTATGCCATACCATGTCCTGGGTGCCTGTTTCAAACCGTACAGGTCTTTCTTCAATCTACATACATGAGACTCCCTTTCATGTGTCTCGAAACCGAGTGGCTGCTCCACATACACTTCCTCTTCCACTACACCATTCAAGAAAGTAGTCTTGACATCCATTTGGTGTATCTTCCATTTCATCACTATAGCCAGAGCAAGTACTGATCTGATGGAAGTGTATCTGGATATATGTGCAAAGGTTTCTTCATAATCTATTCCTTCTTTCTGGGAGAAATCCCGAGCAACAAATCTTGCTTATATTTCTCCATGCTACCGTCTGCAGCATGCTTGATCTTGTAGATCCATTTGGAAGTTACAACTGACTTCCCTTCTGGTCTTGGAACAACATCCCAAACATCATTCTTCATGATCGATTGATACTCTTCGATCATAGCATCCTTCCATTCTTTCTTTTTTGCCACTTCTTCATAATTGGAAGGTTCTTTATCGATGAAATCACATAGTAATGCTACATACCCGGAGCAGGATCTGGTCCTCTTTCTTTCTCTGTGATTCTCTTCTGGAGCCCCATATATTTTTGCACCTTGGATAACTTCTCGTACCCAAGCTGGTTTCCTCTTATGAGGATTCTTTTCTGGAGGTGGATCTACAGGTCTTTGTGGTTCTTCAAATTCTTGAAATTCTTCTTGAGTTTCTTCATTCATGGTTGTATCATGAATTCTGGGTTCTTCTGCTTCTTTAGATTCTTTAGTAGGTTTATTTTTGGATTTGTTGTAAGCTATGTCTTCATCAAATGTCACATCCCTACTGATGTCAATCTTCTTGAATCCTGGGAAATATATTCTGTAAGCCTTCGAGCTTTCAGAGTGTCCCACAAATATACCCTTCTTTCCTGAAGGATCTAATTTAGTCCTCTTCTCTTTTGGAATGTGTATGTACACTGGACAACCGAATATTCTGAGATGGCTGACTTCTGGTTTCTTACCAAAGAAGACTTCTTTAGGAGTCTTGTTCTCGAGTACTCTGTGTGGAGTACGGTTATGTACATACACTGCTGTTCTGGAAGCTTCTGCCCAAAGATGCATAGGAATATCTTGATCATGAAGCATTGCTCTTGCAGCTTCCATGATAGTTCTATTCTTCCTTTTTGTAATCCCATTCTATTGTGGATTATAAGGAGTGGACAACTCCTTATTAATCCCCGAGTCTTTACATAGCTCTTTGAATTCATTCGAAGTGAATTCTCTGCCATTATCTGATCGAAAGGTCTTGATCTTCTTTTCAGTGTGATTCTCAATCAAGGCTTTGAATTCCTTGAACTTGTTGAATACTTCATCTTTGTTCTTCATGAAGTAAATCCATGTCTTCCTAGAAAAATAATCAATAAAAGAAACATAGTATCCATACCCGCTTAGTGAGCTTGATGACATTGGACCGCATATATCGGAGTAAATGATTTCTAGGATTCATTTTGCCTTGCTCTCGCTACTTGGAAATGTCTTCTTTGTATTCTTTCCTTTCGCACATCCTTTGCAGACCCCGTCATGTTTTGCTTGAATTTCTGGAATACCTTCAACAACTTTTCTTGCCAGTGGTAGTGCTCTGTAATGCACATGTGCAAGCCTTCTAGGCCAAAGATCATTTGGCTCTACTGTGTCATGTACCAAGGCTTGTTCTGGATGGCCCTTTAATTTGTACAATCCTCCTTCTTGTTCTCCAATCACTACCGCATCATTGATAGTGTTTCCTTTTGGCCACATGATGACTTGACCATCTATAAATGAAACCCTCATTCCTTTTTCATCTAATGCAGATATGGAGAGAAGGTTCTTCTTGAGACCTGGTACAAACAATACATATTGCATCTTCATATACTTTCCAGAGTGTAGTTTATAGGAGGATTCCCCACTACCTTTTATTGGATATTGGTAGTCATCTCCAAGCTTCACCTTGTGAGGTGATTCATGTTCTGAAAGTTTTACAAAGGACTCTTTGAATCCTGTTATATGTTTGGAAGCCCTACTGTCTATAAGCCAATCGTTGCTTCCATGTGTAATGTTTCCCATGAGAGCAGAAATTAAGACATATTCTTCATCACTTGAAGAGTCTTCACTTTCATATCTAGTTCTCTTCTTGGATGGTTCATCATTCTCTGCAGCATGAGCATGATATCTTCGCTTGTTTCCCTTTTTCTTATTTTGTCTTTTAGGACAGTCTTTTGCAAGTGTCTTACTTCATCACATGTATAACATCTGATTCTAGAACATGTCTTTTCTAGAGTTATTTTTAGAGAAATGCTTACGTCTGGGGTGATGAGAACTTCTTTTGGTTTTCTTGGAGTGTACTGTGAGAGCTTGATCTTCACTTCCCATCTTTTCTTCTTGAGCTGCTATCCGAGCTTCTTCTTGTGATGAACTTGACTAACTTCTTTCTAGCACATATCCCTTGAATAAAGGAGTCCCATGATCTAGGGAGACCATTCAAGGTGGTCATTACAATCTTTGCATTTTCCACTTCTTCATCTACTGCTTCCAACTGTTCCTTGATCTGAGAGACCCTTGTAAAGTAAGACTGGATTGTCTCAACATTCTGGATCTTTAAATTCTTCAGTTGGTTTCTCAGAGTCATATTCCGGTTTATGTTCTTCCCTTCAAACAATTTGGATAGGGCATCAAACATAGCCTTAAGTGTCTTTAGGGAGGACACCTGTGGTATGAGGTGATCATTGATTGAATCAGCAATGATCCTCTTTTCCATAACCAACTTTTTCTTATGTAAGGCCTTAGCCTCATCTCCCTCTGGAACTGGAACCTATTTCTTGCTTGCCCTAGTGTATTTCTCTTCCTCAGTTATGCGCTACAACTGAGTGTGAGTGAGTGTGTGTTAAATAGAGAGGCTAGCTCTCTATTTATACTAATTCCCGACATGACTAAACCATATTAGGGCTGACCTCTCTAGGAGAGTCTAATAACCCTATTGCCCTGGAACTAATTCTCGACATGACTAAACCCTACTAGGGTCGACCTCTCTAGGAGAGTCTAATAACCCTATTGCCCCGGAACTGCAAGGACTTTAACCCTTGATCAATAGGAGGGTTACCCACAATATCTTGACATGACTTGTTTACATTATAGATCCTCTCGATAG
>LPNX011144464.1:90298-196450 GCA_001517045.1 Pseudotsuga menziesii
TTGACTTGCTGTATAATAAGGTCTACATCTCCAAAAAACCTTATGCACATGATCCCCATCTCCTTGGCAGCTTTAACTCCTAGCAGCAAGGCTTCATATTCTGCTATATTGTTAGTGGTTTTAAAATCAATCTTATAAGATAGATGCATGTTTTTCTTGGATGGGGAGATCAATACTACACTTGCACCTGCTGAGCTTTGAGTGCTAGCTCCATCAAAATACATGTTCCATGCTGTTGTGGTCACCTCTTCGGGCTGCTGACAGTTGGGCTTAGTGAGCTGGACTGATTTTTGCTGAGAATCATCTATTTGTAGAATGCATGACCCAAAATCAATGTCCACTGCATAGATGGGGCGATTCACTAAATTGCTCTCATTGCTTATGATGTAAGCCAACTAATTTTCCCTGTAAAGCCTCTTGGTCTCCCCTCCGAACATTGGGATGGTGGAATATGTAAGATCCATCTAAAGAGTGCCACCTAGCCTTTTGCTCCATGATCAAGACATCAAGAGACCAAATTTTGGAGGGATATCAGCCACTACAATGTCCACCATGATGCTTTTTGAAGGTAGTTGAGTTAGGTTCACAACAAGGTCTTTGATGAGGCCAAAGCACTTGAATTTTCTAGAGTCAAAGGAGAATAAGTAATGGTAGGGCTTTGTGATGCTGAGACCAAGCTAATCCATCACAACCTTTGGCATTAGGTTATGAGAAGCTCCTGAATCTAGCAGACATTTATGAAGGACTTTATCATGGATATTCAAGGATATATAGAAAGGTGGGCATG
Source organism: Pseudotsuga menziesii (assembly GCA_001517045.1). NCBI lineage: Eukaryota > Viridiplantae > Streptophyta > Pinopsida > Pinales > Pinaceae > Pseudotsuga > Pseudotsuga menziesii. The sequence continues at coordinate 91,086 of LPNX011144464.1, forward strand.
AGTCCTTTAGGTTTTCGATCATGGGGCTTAGGGTTACAATAGGTTTGTCATCTTGCATATTTACAAAGATAGTATCAATATGCACCTTTGGCTGAAGAAAATTCAGAGTGGAAGACTTGAATGCATCATTTTTCATTAGCTCAATTAATGGGAAAGGGATCTTCAATTTATGAATCTCTAACTCAAGGTTGAAAGAATAATGCATCCTATCAGGAAACCTTATCTCATGTACTAGAGCTATGAGTTGGACCTGGTCAGGGATTGATGAAGGTGCTGGTTTTTGTAATGGTTTTGGAATGACAGCCATTTTTTCTTATAAAACAGAAGCCTTTTTTGCTGTGGTAGTAGGATGTTTGACAGGTACAACATTCTTTTTAAGATGAGAAACCAGCCTAGACCTTTAATTGTACCCTTCCTAACCATCATCCTGATATATAGCTCCTTCACTGATATACTCATCCACTAGGGCTTCTTCATATTTTTCCTGTGTCAGAAAAGAATAATCTACCTCATCCTCCATGCAGTGGATGTTGTCTTCAGCTTCTCTTTCTTCAATGAATTATGGCTCTTCTTCTAATACAACATTCTGAAATGGAGCTCTTATTCTTTGATAATCCCCTTGATTCCTTTCCCTTCTGAGAATCTGAACTAGGGGGTTCCCTATTCTATAAGGGACAAAATTAGGGTTTCAGTGGGTAAAATCACTTGGCCCTTTACCCCTCACTAGTATTTTTCTTTGGTCCTCTAGCTTAGACATTTCAGCAATCAGGTTATCTAATAGTTTGGTCATTTTGTCAATCTTGTTCTCTGATGAAGAAGCCCCAATAGGGTTTGTTGACTTCTTCTTCCTATCTATATTTCCTTTGACCTTCTGAGATGCCACAATGTTTGATTCTACCTTTAGGTCAGCATCCTGCATGAGTGATAAGGAGGTAGACCTCCTTTCTCTGAGAAGTAGGAAGAAATCCAAGTCAAAGGCATTGGCATAAGTTATCCTAGCTAAGGTATTAGTGGGCTTGATTTCAATGGGGATCTTGATGTACATATTGTTGAACCTCTTGGTGAAGTTGGAGATAGACTCCCCATTTTAACTTTTCAAGTTGCTAAACTCTGTAATATAATAGAGGTGGTCTCTCCTTTCTCCCCAATGTTTTAGAAAGATGTCATCTAGGGATTCAATGCTTTCCATTGACCCAGCAGGAAGCTCTTTAAACCATTTCTTATCCTGACCATCCAGTCTTTGCATAAAAGCCCTAGTCCATACATCTTCTTGTTCTATCTTAATGTTCTCAGCATAGTTATAAAATGCCTCTAGGTGTTCTTCAGCTGTGAAATCTCCTTATCTTGTGAACTTAGTCATGTACTTGAGGTAATATCTAGTGGGCATGGATGAAATGGGATTTGGAAAATTTAGGAGGGCATACCTAGCTAGCAGGATCCTTTCCATTTTGGTCAATTGAGGGGCAGCCATATTGGAAATGGGTATGGGAAGGATGGAGGAAGGTAGTATTGCTATAGCTAGTAACTGGGAAGGTGGTGGTGGTAAACTTATCCCAGTGGAGTCACCAAGGATTGGATCTTCACAAGCAACAGTGCTTGAAGATGCCCAAACCCTAGAATTTTATGATGTATTTATAAATTCCTAAGAATTAAGTGTTTTAGTAGAAGAAATAATAGCAGAAATATTTCTTGAAATACCTGATGTAGCTTCCTTTGCAGCACTGCCGGGCTGCCTTAGTGAAGCCCTAGCTCTTCTCAGAATCTCTTGTGGATCTGAAACCGGTGTTGCTAGTGGCCCCTAAGGGTTTGCTCTGGTACTTGGTCTTCTTGAAGCCACCTTATTTCAATGGAGTCACTAGATAGATGATTTACAACTAGAATAATGCCCAAGCTTTGTCTATCATCAAAGCAAGGATCTATGTTGTCTTCCAGGGAAGCTGAGCTTCAGTCTCCTCTCCCCGGCAATAGTGCCAATTTGTTATCACTCCAAGAAACTTCTCTAGGTTGCACCTTGAGGATGCCTGGTAACTTACAATGTTTTTGGGGTTTTCTAATATGGATCAATTCAGGTGACCTATATGACCTTCCACTCTCAAGACATGCATGAAACTCAATCAGGTACAAGTCTTTAGTTACCACTGTTCATAGGTTGACAATAGGGTGCAGGGATGGAGAACTCATCAGGCTGGAAGATTTACACACAAAACAGATGCATATAAATGGATAAATCATGATAAGGATGGTACTTAAAATTCAAATAACATCAATATGCTAATAGGGTGACAGCTATCAGTCATTAATCAACTTGAATTTAACCTGAATACACATTCAAGCATAAGCACAGAAAAGACAGAAATAGAAGCTGAACAAAATGATAACCAAAGAGTTTATATTAAATCATGAGCAAAATGAGAAGCTGACAATAGTATAGATATATAAGTCCCTGAAGTTGAACCTTTTTCATAAAATAAGTCTTAGGCTTTATAGCCTTTACAAATTATACAGATCCTGAAAAATTGGATCTATTTTTTACAAAAATAAACAAAATAATAGTTTTTGCAAATTAGGTTTAAAAACCCTAATTAACTACTTGTCTAACTAAGTGAAGAATTAGTTCACTGTATGAACCTTCAGATAACTGAGGCAACTGCTAACAATTACTGCTACTGGTCCTCTGCTGGTTAAGCCATTTTTTCTCTTAGCACCTAGGTGTGGGTGGCATTTTGTGCTGTTACGTCATAGTAAAACTGAAACAGACCTTTTCCTGATGCTTTCCTCCACGCCCTTCATCTTCAAACTATGTCCCTGAGCCATCTATATTCGCCAAAAACTGGTCCTGTATGCCAAAATTTGATTTTAAGCCTCTGTCTGCTTTCGGTGGTTAAGAGGCCAGACTATCGGAACCGTTAGCTGCCAAAAGCGATGCTTTCAGTGGCTAATGAACTGCCCAGCATCTACCTAAGCCACCGAAAGCCCTGTTTTCAAAATTTATTAGGTTTTTTCCAAAAATGTTCTTTTATGGATGTCTGCTCAGCTTTCTTCAGCAGCAGGCTCTATGCTAGGAGGGTTAACAACAGCCTGACTAGTTTATGGAGGCTGAAGGCTAACTGCAGCATCAGCTTCAGCTAGGGTTTCTAAGATGGGGTGGATCCTAGGGTTTTCTTTGTCCTCCTTCAACTGTAGTCTTTGGACCCTAATCATCCTGTACAATATAGTATTGTCCTTTAGGTACCTTGTATTCATCCTCTTTAAAAAAATATAATTTTCTCTCTACTCCAGGTAAGACTTATGTAGCAGCTTGTTCCTTCTGGTCAATGCAGCATTATTCTTCTTTATTTCCCTTTCCAAAATCTCCATTTCATAAATTCACCTCAGTAATTGATTGATCTTTTGAGTTTTAGGCTTGTTGGAGGAATCCTTCTCTGCTGGTTTCTCTTGCTCCTTTGGTGTGGGGGATGGTATTTCTTTAGCCACTGGTACAATTTGCAGAGCTAGGTCTGCACCTTCTTCTTGCTCCTCTTCAGAATCTGAGTAAGGTATATTTAGAATATTCTCTTTGTGTGTTTCAACCTCATGGCCCTTCTCATTGAAGTCCAAGTTCCTTTTTACCTTCTTGGACTTGGAAGAGGAGGGAGGCTATTATGCTGCTGCTACTGGGGATATGGCCCTCCTCCTTAATCTCCCACTCCTTGGTGTGCTGGACTTCTTCGCAGGAGACTTCCGTTTCTCTTCTGGCTGAAGGCCTGTCTCAAATCCATACCAAAACAGAAAATATGGCCATGCCATATTCCTTCTTTTCAGAAACTCTTGGATCAACAGTTGGATAAGGCCATGGTGAGATAGTCTATCAGCAATATTGGTTGGCTGGGCTTTCACTTGGTGTACCATCTTTCCCAAACTTCTATGTAAGTAAAAGGGAAAATTGAGTGGGATTTTACCTGTGAAGTGGTTCATTATCTTGAAATGGTAGATCATGGCTCTGTTATATCTTCCTTCACATGTTAGGTAAACCAAAATGGCCTTCAGTAGTTTTTTCCACCTCTCTTCCAACCATGATGATGGCACACTCTTCTTCCACACCATTCTTCTATGTTTAGGCTTTAGGTAAGACCCGAATTCTACATCTTTTGGTATGGTGGTCTTGAACTATTTTTCTCCTGTCCAAGGGAGTTCAGTTACTTCAGTGATTATGGTTTCATCTATGTGAAATTCCTCCTTGCCTATAACTTCCTTTGAACCATCAAATGAGAGGACAAATTCCTCATCTACTTGCTGATGGGATCCTTGTATATTTTCACAAAACTTGTAGCATCCAACCTCTTGAAAGAGTTTACATACCTCTGGATGTGCTTCCAAATAATTGATATCTCCTAGATCCTACTTGAGAGAAGGTCCTCCCTTCTTCATCTTGATGAGTGCCTCTCTTGGGTACCTACAAAATAATTCTTAGTTCTATATACATTGTTTTAGCAGGCTGTTTCCTCAAATATGGTTTTCATGGTGGTGAGGTATGATAAGCTCGAAAGTGAAATGTGTTGGAGTCCTTTGGCACTGATTATGAGGGTTTGTGCTGTCATGATGGATGCTAAGATCATAAGGTGATGGTAGTAGTTGATCCTCTCGATATTCTTTCCCAAGCAATCATATCACACATTAGCCCGGGTACTTGGTGGGCTTTCTGCTATTCTTTAGGATAGGGGGAAGAAAACTAAGGGTTTCCAATCCTCTCAGTCCTTTGCCAGTTTTATAAAAACCTCTTCAACTTATTTAGACATGCGGTTATGTAGGATCAAGTCATTTTGGTGGTTTGTCACACCCTCCAATGATTGTTCATCTTGCTAACAGGGTCTGATTTGATTGTTTTATAACCGTTTTCCTCTTTTTTCTTTTCGGTGGTTAATAATCTTTTTTAATTTGTCTACAAACAGCCGAAAAGATAGCTTTCAGTGGCTAATGAAATGATATTCCTTTCGCCTAAGCCACTGAAACTGTTATCCCAGCTTTGCGGTGAAATCCTGATTTCGGCGGATAGTGGCCTCACTGAAAAACTCATTTAACTTCTGAAAACCCATCCTTCCGGTGGCTAATGAAATGTCTGAGCTTTTTCCTAAGCCACCGAAAGCACTTTTTCCTAGATGCTTATCTTCCTACTTTCGGTGGTTAAAATTTGCATTGAATTGTTTGATAAGCTACCGAAAGCATCACCTTTTTGTGGCTAATGAGTTGTTCCGAGTCTCGCCTAAGCCACCGAAAACACCTTTACTAATATCACTTGCTGTCTACTTTCGACGGTTAAAATCCTTCTTGGTCTTCTCCCTAAGCTGTTGAAAGCAACACTTTTCAGTGGCTAATGAGTCAGTTGAAGTCTTGCCTAAGACATCGAAAGTGTTAATTTAATTCTACTTGCTCGGGCCGCTTTCGGTGGTTTACTGTCACATGCCCCAATTTGCAAAAACAATTTTATAATATTTGAGGAACATTGTGTTAAATTTTATGCTAAGTTGTAATTGATGATCCAGTGGGGTCAAGAATATTTAATGTAAATTCAGAATATTTTATTTATAAATAAATAAATGAGGAGACAACAGCTTAGGGAATCTATTAAAAGAGTGTTTACTGGTTAATTGGTGGAGGAGACTAGGTGAAGAGCAAACTGACAAGTGGCAACATCCTCAAACCACTTCCAACAGTTGAAGGTGGCAACTGGGCCTATATTTGTGGTCATGATTCCCCAAGAGAGTGGAATAAGAGCAGGTTGCTCATTTAATGAAAACTGACCCAGAAGACCTAGGCATCTCTATAAAATTTCCCATTGAAGAGAGCTGAGGCTGCTCATTCTAGAGAGGTTATCTTTCAGGGTGAATAAATTTACTCAAGATAAATTCAATGGAGGGGATTCTGGAGTGTGTTTGAGGGGTTAACTACTGAGATTGAACTAGTTGCAGCTTCTAAGTTGAGGTTCATACTACTGAGAGAAGATTTTGATTACTAAGGTAATTGGACTAGTCAGCTGATAGAGGTGTTACAGTTGCATTCTCCACCCAGTTCTTAGCCAATAAGACCAGGAAAAAGCTCGGGGGTCCTGAGGAAGCGTTGTCTAAGCGCTCTCCAGGAGATTGGTTGGGAGGAACAACCTCCTTAAGCCGTTGTCGTCTTGTCCTCAACAGGTTCTATTTTATTTTATTGTATTCAGTTAAATAATTCTTAGTTTATCTATTACAGGCATGTTAGTATTTTAGGGTTTATGAATGAAAAGTAACTGAGTAATGTTGGATTCAGTAAAATTATAGATTATAGTAGAAATAGAAATGATTATGTAAAAAGTGAAACAGATGGAATTAAAATTTTCAAGCTGTGTTTTTCCACACCTGAACTCAGGTCATACTCTAGCACAGCTAGATTGCTTAGGTGAATGAAATGATTCTTTTATTTTGAATGAAAACAGTAGATAGATTTTACTTCATTGTTTATGAATTTCACTAAATAGCAGTGATATGTACTGTTTGCATTTATTTACTTCAGCTAACTAAATAGGAAAATAGGTATGAAAGAGAACAGTAAATATTATTTCAGTATTAGTATGCTGATAAATAGAAATTATAGTTAACAGAATTAAAGTAAGTAAATTAACATTTAAAAACCAAGTGAAAAGGAAATTGTACAACAGTTTATAAACATTAACATTCCAGACCAGTGTGTGTTTTATCCAGGACCAAAGGATTCTTTTACAATCCTTTTTATATTACAAAAATTACTGAAAGTTAACAATACCCTAGTTTCACGTATGTTGCACTAAACCCTAAGTATTTCTTAACTAGGATTTAGAAGAAAAACTGTTAGGATTTCTTATTTTTTACAGAGCTAGCATCACACTTATAACTGTAAGTCATATAATCATCCCTTATCCTATTTTTAAAACAGAGTTAATAATGCTGTAAGTAGAAACAAGGATTTTTTTTTAAACTGTAGGGTCAAACAACATTTTCAATCCTTAAGAAGCCGAGTTCTAGAATTTAAATTATCATCTCACAAACAGTGATTTAAAAATAATTATAAATATAGAATATTAATAAAGACATTAAATAGGTAAATCATGGACAGTTAAACTAGTAATTGTTAACCAATTGCAATATAAAATCCTTAATTAAAGGTAGGCTTATAGCCTATACAGTCGAAGGGTCAAAACCCAAGCCTGTTAGTAAAACCAAATATACAAAATTCTTTTATATTAAACTGTAAATAAGATACATTACTGACAAGAAAAGTAAAACCTAGTTCATTCTATAACTCGACTGTTCCACAGTCTTCATTTCTTTAAGTTCAAATGTAAAAAGGAAAACTAAAGCAACACGAGATAGAGGTCACTTAGCATCTCTGAGCTCAGAGGAGGCTCTTTATAAATATTAAACAAAATTGTTTACATCACTTAAGCCATAAGGATAAGACTGCATAACCAAAAACCACATATACATTACGGCTTCAAGAGCTTATGTTACCCAGGGAAGTATCGCAAGGGCTTTTAAATAAAACATGGGTAATAATCAACAAAATAAAAATCATAACCAACAGAGAACCAAAGCCTTGTATCCAACCATAGGAACCTTCAACCAACAACCCAAACCGTAAGCAGGGAGAACCCTCAACGAGACCAGGGCTTACCAGTTGGAAGCCCGTGAAGTTAACTGATGCATGAGCTTACTTTCCACCCTTAGCCTAGAGCTGATAGCAGGAGCCTACAAGAACATAAATTCTAACAACAATTAAAATCTGTTCATACTTTAATAAAACCCTAACTTGGTAAATCATTTGACAAGAGGAATTCGAGTAGGGTAAAATGTATACCTGTGAACAAGAAGAATTGGAGCCGAGAAGAAAGGGCCACCTAGCTTGAATGCACTAAACTGAGAAGTAAGAAAACCCTTAAGCCAACTCTGTGACAGAGACAGCAAAGAGACAGTCTCAAGTTTCATGATGCCAAAGCAAGGAATGAGCAGTCACAAGGGTAAGACCATTTACAGGCTTCGAGCCACTTGAAGAAACCTTTAACCACTCACACAGTGTTTTCCTTACTCACAAGAGAAACTGAAATAGAAACCACGATACCAAAAATCACTTTGCAAGTAATGAAGACTACGGTGCCAACGAATAAGGAAGTTGCAAGCCTCTCATGGCCGCAAAGACTCACAGTGCAGCTTGCAGGAGGAAAAACCCTCAGACCAAAATACAAAGGAGTAGGGTTACAATGTTTTAAGTCAACCAACGTATGGAGGAGGTCTTGTCCATGTGCCCTTCCAAAAATCTCAACAAGTGTGAGTCGAGTTCTAATGTTAGTGCTGCAAAATAGATTTTAAAACTGATCATTGCCAAAACCTTTAACCATATGATTGCTTCTAATGTCAAATTTTCCATCGATTATATCATGCCTTGTAACTAGTATATTATAGGATCAAAACTTATAATGTATATTGCCATTAGTTTCGACTACATTATAGTAGTTGATAGGTAGTAAAAATACCTTAGGTTACAAGTTAGGATAATTGTTATATCCTAATATTGATAAACTATAAATCAACATAGTATTATAATATTGCATTAACAATTGTATCATGGTTATAATCTAAATACTATGAATACAACTTGTCTACTAGCTGTTCAAGAAGATCTTCATACTTGCAACAAATCAAACAAGTTTGGTGTCGTGTTAGAACTAGTAAAAGACAAATAGGGTATAGATATGATTTTTAAGTATGATAATTCTTAATAGACTGGAAAAGCCTTAAACTTCTCCACATAAAAAATTGATGCTGATAAATGAGGGAGTCTTCAAGAGGACTGAGGACTAACTTTATTTAAAGAGTTTCTCATAAGAATCTAATCACTCATTGTAAACTTTACTATCGAAAATCAAAGAATATGTTCATACTTAAAGAGCAACACACTTGAGAATTAAAGTAAAAATAGCAGTAAGACCACAAAACAGTCAAAGTAATTATGTACCAAAACCATGAGCTCTATGCTCACTGTTAGAATCTATAAATAACCATGCACTATAATTTATAAAAGATAATCATCTTATGACAGAAGGAACTTTGGAAGAATTCATTCTTTTAAATAGCATTGATTATGTCAAGGATATAAGGTCATTATGGCTTTAGATATAAATATTGTCATAGAATTAACACAACGAAATAAATTTACTTTACCTCTTCGAAGACTTGCAGCTTAATAATCGATTTATATACTAGCATCTTAACATGCTAGAGAAGTACTTTCTCGACATAATTTAAAATAAACACCTACATGATCATACTCTTACCTGCTGAACCTGTAAGAACCAGTAGTCCATTTGAGTTAGTAGAACACTAAGTAAGCCCCGATTTCAAACAAGGTTTCTCACCTACTTGACAAAATTAAATCACCAGTATTGCTAGCAGCAACTAAATGCAATTCCTCTTTCTATCGCATATGAAAATTAAAGTTGTATTAGTTTTTCTGTTATTTGAAACTAACCGTTAAATTTTGTTTAACTGTTTACCGCTAGCAGTTACTAAACTGCAATTTTAGACATTTTATGTCGCTTTACAAATTTTAAAATTTTACGAAATTTTGGGTCATTACATGTGGTATCAGAGCACAAGGTTCAAACACTAGGCCTTGATTAAGCTCAACTTGCTTATATGGAACAGTAAATTTAAATCATTATGCTGATGTTGTTTTCTTTGAATGATATACATAGAGAAATTTGTTTCTGAGTTAATGACAGGTATGGAAAGATTGGAAGAATATGTGGAAGAGGAATCTCCTTACACTGGACGAGATAATCTACAAAAAGAACCTATACAAGAAGATATAACCAATAATTCTTCCTAACTACTACAAACAGTTAAAGAATTAAAATCATAAATGGAATCAGTTAAGAAAGAAAATGAGAGGATTCTGAGAGCTCAGGAGGAGCTTAATCATATCTTAATAGAAATATTTCATACTAAGGGAAAGGGTAAAAGAGATGATTATGAAGATGTAGGTTATCAACATAAGTATAAAAAGACTAAACAGATTAAAAATGAAAGTAGCTCATCTTCCGAAGTATATGGTGATCTACATAACTCTCATTATACTAGTGACAGTAGTGAGGATAACCACCATACTAGGAAAAGGAAGTATAAACCTTATGAAGAAATCTATGGGGAGTTCAAGAAGATCAAGCCGCCAACATTTAATGGAGAAACTGAAAAAGGGGAGGAAGCGGAATCTTGGCTATCCGGGATGAAGAAGTACTTCTAGATTTATAACTATTCTGATCAATTAAAGGCTAGGATGGATATTTATAATCTTACAGGGAAAGCTGATATATGGTGGCAAGACTTAAAAAAGTGAAAGGTATAAGAGAGAAAAACATAAATTGGAGTGCATTCAAGAAATACTTCAAAAAGGAATTTTTATTTGAACAGTGCTATGAAGAAATGGATAAATAATTCTATGAGTTAAAACTAGGTACAATGAATATGAAAGAATTGAATAGTAAGTTTCTAAGTCTGCTTAGGTATGTGTCGTACATCGTGGACGAGAAACCTAAGGTACAACGGTTTCTCAGTTGTTTACCTTATCATATGAAGGACAAGATTGAGTATGACAATCCAAAAAACCTAGAAGAAACCATGAGAAAAGCGAATTTCTGTTATGAACAAAATCATAAAAAGGAGAGTATGGCCAACTGGAAGGCCAAAAGGAATAATAATTTTGATCAAAAGAAGAAAGAGTTTGTGCCTAATCGAAATTCTAAAAATAATAACAACAGAAATTTTCTTTATAAGAATTTCTATGGGAATAAGAGTAATTCACAGACCAATCAGAACAATCAAAAGAATAAAGAGTCTGCTAACAATCACATTAACTACATAAAGAACTTTGAACGAAAAGAACCCATAAAGTGTTGGGAATGCAATGGTCCGCATTATGCCTCATTTTTTCCCAATTGAAAAAAGACTGTCAGCAATATCCACACAATATAGGAGGAGATGACTGTTGGTGATTTAGTGAGGACAATGCCCAAGATCAATGCAGCTTTAGAGAATCGGCAAGCAGACTATCAAACTTCCATGGTGGAAGTGGAAGGTAAGATAAATCAAATACCCATATCTATTTTAAACTTTTGTTAAGCTCAATGTACTACCTTTAGGTTCATATGACATATTGATTGGTATCGAATGGTTAGAGCAGCATAGGGTGGTCTTGAATTGCTTTTATGAAACCTTTACTTGTATAAATAATGATGGAAAATTAATAAGCGTAAAGGGAATCCCTAGGAAAATACCCATAAGACAGATTTCTACTCTGTAGCTTAAGAGAGCTATTAGGAAAGGTTGTAAGGTTTATGCAGTAACAGTAACCAATGAAGAAAATATAAACAACATAGATAAATTAAAATTGGAGGATACACCAGTTCTAAAGGAATATTTAGATGTATTTCCAGAAGAAATTCTGGGACTGCCTCCGAAGAGGGAATTAGATTTTACCATTGAGCTAGTACCTGGTGCAGTGCCTAGCTCAAAATCCCCTTATCGGTTGAATATACTTGAATTAAATGAACTTAAGTCATAGTTAAAAGAACTTATTGACAAGAATTACATTCGACCCAGTGTGTTTCCCTAGGGGGCACCTGTCATCTTTGTTAAGAAAAAGGACGGAACTCTACAACTATGTATAGATTATCGCCAATTAAATAAGATGACTATCAAGAACAGATACTCGTTACCTCGCATAGATGATCTGTTTGTTGAACTACATGGAGCCACGGTATTTTCAAATATTGACTTACGGTCTGGATATCACCAAGTCAAAATTAAAGATGAAGACATCTTTAAAACAACTTTTAGGACTCGATATGGACATTACGATTTTATCGTCATGCCATTCGGGCTTACTAATGCTCCATTTGTTTTTATGTGTCTAATGAATAATGTAATGCAAAAATATCTAGATAAATTTGTGGTCATATTTATCGAAGACATATTAATTTATTCAAAATATGAAGGAGAACATAAAGAACACTTAAAAATTGTCTTGCAAGAGTTACGAGAACATCAACTTTTTGCGAAATTTAGTAAATGCGACTTCTTTAAAGATAAAATCCAGTACTTAGGTCATGTGGTGACTAAAGAAGGAATTTCGATGGATCCTGAAAAGATAAAGGAAATTGAAGATTGGCCAGTTCCAAAAGACGTAACCGATATCCGATCATTCATGGGGATTACCAGTTATTATGGGAGGTTCATCGAAGGGTTTTCAAGAATTGCAAATATGATCATCTCTTTGCAGAAAAAGGGAAAGAAATTTGATTGGAATCAGAAGTGCGAAGATAGTTTTAAAAAAGTTAAAAACCTTATTAACTAGCGCACCAATTTTAAAAATTGCTGATCCAAATAAAGATTTTATAGTATGTACGGATGCCTGCAATGACGGTTTAGGTGGAGTATTGACTCAGGAAGGACATGTCATTGCTTATGAGTCTAGGAAATTGAAGATTCATGAAAATAATTATGCAACCTATGACTTGGAATTAGCTATTGTCATACATGCTTTAAAGATGTGGCATCATCATCTAATTGGAAGAAAATTTATCTTAATGACAGATAAAAAGGGATTAAAATATCTGTTAGATCAACCTAACCTGAATGCTAAGCAAGCTAGGTGGCTAGCTTTCCTAAGTGAATATGATTTTGAAATTCAACACATCAAAGGGAAAGAAAATAAAGTTGTTGATGCATTAAGTAGAAATGCAAAGCTGAATTTTACAGCAGGTATCAACACTTATACAACAGATTTGGAAGAACAGCTTAAAGTAAGAATAGAATAAGATGAAAATTACCTAAAGTTACAAGTAAAAGAAAAAGAAAATATAATAGAAAGTCTAAGTACAGGGTACATCTTGAATGAAAAAGGATTATTACTGTATAAAGACAGAATATATGTACCTAATGTACCTAAGATTAAGTTATTAATTTTGGACGAAATTCATAAAACTCCTTATTCAGGGCATCGGGGTTATCAAAAAACTATAACCATGCTAAGAAAAGAGTATATTTGGCCAAACATGAAGATTGGACTGGCAGAATATATTTCTAGATGCTTTGAATGTCAGGAAGTAAAAACTGAACATTAGCATCCAGCTGGACTACTTAAACCTTTGCCTATTCCTAGCTGAAAATGAGAGATATTTAGCCTTGATTTTTTTATTGGACTGCCTAAAAATCAGAACTTAAATGACTCCATAATGGTATTGGTTGACAAATTGAGTAAAGCAGCCCATTTTATACCTGTAAAAACCACTTATAAAGCTGCAAATATAGCTGATATTTTCTTAAAACAATTTTTTCGACTGCATGGAATACCAAAGGTCATAGTTTCAGACCGGGACCCTAAATTTACAGGTAACTTTTGTAGATCTTTGTTTAAAGTATTAAATACCACGTTAAAATTTAGTACCTCCTTCCATCCTCAAACGTATGGACAGACTGAAAGAGTAAATCGGTTATTGGAAGATCTACTAAGAATGTATGTAAAGGAGTAGTGAGGTAAATGGGAAGATTATTTACACCTGGTAGAATTTGCTTACAATAATAATTATCAAGCTTTAGCTAGATATAGTCCTTTCAAAATTCTGTAAGGAAGGAAATGTAACAATCCCATCTCTTGGAGTAATTCGGTGGACAGGTGAGTATTAGGACCTGAATTATTGAAAGAAATGGAAGTAATTGTAAAGTAGGTACAAGGTAATCTGAAAATCGTGCAAGATCGACAGAAAATTCAAGCAGACCTTAAATGAACTCCAAAGGAGTTCCAAGTAGGTGAACATGTTTTTATTAAGGTGAGACCCAAAAAGAGCTCTCCGAGGTTGGGTAGTTGTGCCAAAATAGCACCTCGTTATTGTGGCACTTTTGAAATACTGTCCAGGATCAAAGAGGTAGCCTATCAGTTAGCTTTACTACTGAATTTAAGATTCCATAATGTTTTTCACATTTCTGTATTAAAGAAAAATGTGCATGATGCTACACATGTTATTAACTAGAATGATGTGCAGGTGGAACCCGAAGGATTTTTTCTGGTGGAACTAGACTGTATCCTCGACCAGAGGGAGATCTCACTTCAGAACCGCACCATTGGTCAAGTGAAGGTGCAATGGAAGCACCTTAGTCCAGAGGAAGCCACCTGGGAATTGGAAAGTCATATGCGGCATGCATATGCAATTCTATTTCAGGGAAACTCTGAGGAAGAGGAATAAATAAATTAGAGGACGATGTTATAATTTAAGGGGGTGTGTATGTTACATGCCCCAATTTGCAAAAACAAATTTATAATATTTGAGGAACATTGTGTTAAATTTTATGCTAAGTTGTAATTGATGGCCCAGATGGGTCAAGAATATTTAATGTAAATTCAGAATATTTTATTTATAAATAAATAAATGAGGAGACAACAGCTTAGGGAAGCTATTAAAAGAGTGTTTACTAGTTAATTGGTGGAGGAGACTGGGGGGAGAGAAAACTGACAAGTAGCAGCATCCTCAAACCACTTCCAACAGTTGCAGGTGGCAACTTCCTTATATTTTTGGTCATGATTCCCCAAGAAAGTGGAATCAGAGCAGGTGGCTCATTTAATGAAAAATGACCCATAAGACCTAGGCATCTCTATAAAATTTCCCATTGAAGAGAGCTAAGGATGCTCATTCTAGAGAGGTGATCATTCAGGGTGAATGAATTTACTCAAGAGAAATTCAATGGAGGGGGGTCTGGAGTGTGTTTGAGGGGTTAACTACTGAGATTGAACTAGTTATAGCTTCTAAGTTGAGGTTCATACTGCTGAGAGAAAATTTTGATTACTGAGGTTATTGGACCAGTCAGGTGACAGAGGTATTACAGTTGCATTCTCCACCCAATTCTTAGCCAAGAAGACCAGGAACAAGTTCAGGGGTCCTAAGGAAGCATTGTCTGAGCGCTCTCCAGGAGATTGGTTGGGAGGAACAACCTCCTTAAGCTATTTTCGTATTGTCCTCAATAGGTTCTATTTTATTTTATTGTCTTCAGTTAAATAATTCTTAGTTTATCTACTACAGGCATGTTAGTATTTTAGGTTTTATGAATGAAAAGTAACTGAGTAATGTTGGATTCAGTAAAATTATAGATTATAGTAGAAATAGAAATGATTATGTAAAAAGTGAAACAGATGGAATTAAAATTTCCAAGCTGTGTTTTTCCAAACCTGAACTCAGGTCGTACTCTAGAACAACTGGATTGCTTAGGTGAATGAAATGATTCTTTTATTTTTAATGAAAACAATAGATAGATTTTACTTCATTGTTTATGAATTTCACTAAATTTAGCAGTGCTATGTACTGTCTGCATTTATTTACTTCAGCTAACTAAATAGGAAAATAGGTATGAAAGAGAACAGTAAATATTATTTCAGTATTAGTATGCTGATAAATAGAAATTATAGTAAACAGAAGTAAAGTAAGTAAATTAACATTTAAAAACCAAGTGAAAAGGAAATTGTAAAACAGTTTATAAACATTAACATTCCAGACCAGTGTGTCTTTTATCCAGGACCGAAGGATTCTTTTACAATCCTTTTTATATTACAAAAATTACTGAAAGTTAACAATACCCTATTTTCGAACAGGGATAATTTTAAGGGTGAATTTTAGCCCAGTGGGCTATTTTTCCATGTTTTTCTCCCAAAAAACATTCACCATTTTGCATTTTTTGAAGCGCTGTTTCGCCCAATTTTGATGGGGTGTTTTTTTTCACCCTAAAAATCGCCAAATTATTGTATAAACGATATAAAATCCTTGGAAATTAAAATATTTTTTAAAAAATATCGCCAATCATTTTATAGTTGGCGTTTTAAGAATTGGTAATATTCACCAACATTTATACACTTTTAAATAAGTATGGTTCCTTAAAATCATCCCTGTTTTTGAGTATGTTGCACTAAACCCTAAGTATTTCTTAACTAAGATTTAGAAGCAAAGTTGTTTAGGATTTATTATTTTTTACAGAGCTAGCATCACACTTATAACTGTAAGTCTTATAATCATCCCTTGTCCTATTTTTAAAACAGAGTTAATAATGCTGTAAGTAGAACCAAGGATTTTTTTTAAACTATAGGGCTAAACAACATTTTCAATCCTTAAGAAGCCGAGTCATATAATTTAAATTATCATCTCACAAATAGTGCTTTAAAAATAATTATAAATATAGAATATTAATAAAGACATTACATAAGTAAATCATGGACAATTAAACCAGTAATTGTTAACCAATTGCAATATAAAATCCTTAGTCAAAGGTAGGCTTATAGCCTGTAGAGTCGAAGGGTCAAAACCCAAGCCTGCTAGTAAAACCAAATATACAAAAGTTTTTTATATTAAACTGTAAATAAGATACATTACTGATAGGAAAATTAAAACCCAGTTCATTCTATAACTCGACTGTTCCATAGTCTTCATTTCTTTAAGTTCAAATGTAAAAAGGAAAACTGAAGCAACATGAGACAGAGGTCACTTAGCATCTCTGAGCTCAGAGGAGGCTCTTTATAAATCTTAAACAAAATCATTTGCATCACTTAAGCCGTAAGACTGAAACTACATAACCAAAAACCACATATACATGACGGCTTCAAGATCCTGTGTTACCCAGCGAAGTATCGCAAGGGTTTTTAAATAAAACATGGGTAATAATCAACAAACTAAAAATCATAACGAACAAAGAACCAAATCCTTGTATCCAACCACAGGAACCTTCATCCAACAAACCAAACCGCAAGCAGGGAGAACCCTCGACGAGACCACGGCTTACCAATTGGAAGCCCACGAAGTTAACTGGTGCACAAGATTGCTTTCCACCCTTAGCGTAGAGCTGATAGCAGGATCCTATAAGAACATAAATTCAAACAATAATTAAACTCTGTTCATAATGTAATAAAACCCTAACTTAGTAAATCATTTGACAAGAGGAATTTGAGTAGGGTAAAATGTATACCTGTGAACAAGAAGAATCAGAGCCGAGAAGAAATGGCCACCCAACTCGAATGCACCAAACCGAGAAGCAAGAAAACCCTTAAGCCATCTCTGCGACAAAGACAACAAAGAGACAATATCAAGTTTCACGATGCCAAAGCAAGGAACGAGCAGTCACAAGGGTAAAACCATTTACAGGCTTTGAGCCACTTGAAGAAACCTTTAACCACTCAAACAATGTTTTGCTTACTCACAAGAGAAACCAAAACATAAACCACGATACCAAAAATCACTTTTCAAGTAATGCAGACTATGATGCCAATGAATAAGGAAGTTGCAGGCCTCTCATGGTCTCAAAGACTCACAATGCAGCTTGCAGGAGGAAAAACCCTCAGACCAAAATACAAAGGAATAGGGTTACAACGTTTTAAGTCAACCAACGTATGGAGGAGGCCTTGTCCACGTGCCCTTCCAAAAATCTCAACAAGTGTGGGTCGAGTTCTAATGTCAGTGCTGCAAAATAGATTTTAAAACTGATCATTGCCAAAACCTTTAACCGTATGATTGCTTATAATGTCAAATTTTCCATCAATTATATCATGCCTTAGAACTAGTATATTATAGAATCAAAACTTATAATGTATAATGCCATTAGTTTCAACTACATTATAGTAGTTGATAGGTAGTAAAAATACCTTAGGTTACAAGTTAGGATAATTGTTATAGCCTAATATTGATAAATTATAAATCAACATAGTATTATAATATTGCATTAACAATTGTATCATGGCTATAATCTAAAGACTATGAATACAGCTTGTCTACTAGCTGTTCAAGAAGATCTTCATACTTGCAACAAATCAAACAAGTTTGGTGTTGTGTTAGAACTAGTAAAGGAAAAATAGGGTATAGATATGATTTTTAAGTATGATGATTCTTAATAGACTAGAAAATCCTTAAACTTCTCCACATAAAAACTTGATGCTGATAAATGAGGGAGTCTTCAAGAGGACTGAGGACTAGGTTTATTTAAAGAGTTTCTCATAAGAAGCTAATCACTCATTGTAAACTTTACTATTGAAAATCAAAGAATATGTTCATACTTAAAGAGTAGGACACTTGAGAATTAAAGTAAAAATAGCAGTAAGACCACAAAACAATCAAAGTAATTATGTACCAAAACCATGAGCTCTATGCTCACCGTGGGAATCTATAAATAACCATGTACTATAATTTATAAAAGATAATCATCTTACGACAAAAGGAACTTTGGAAGAACTCATTCTTTTAAATAGCATTGATTATGTCAAGGATATAAGGTCATTATGGATTTAGATATAAATATTGTCATAGAATCAAGACAACAAAAGAAATTTACTTTACCTCTTCGGAGACTTGCAGCTTAATAATGGATTTATATACTAACATATTAACATGCTAGAGAAGTACTTTCTCGACATAATTTAAAATAAACACCTACATGATCATACGCTTACCTGTTGAACCTGTAAGAACCGTCAGTCCATTTGAGTTAGCAAAATGCTAAGTAAGCCCCAATTTCAAACAAAGTTTCTCACCTACTTGACAAAAGTAAATCATCAGTATATCTAGCAACAACTAAATGCAAGTCCTCTTTCTATCACATATGAAAATTAAATTTGTATTAGTTTTTCTGTTCTTTGAAACTAACCCTTAAATTTTGTTTAACTGTTTCATTTTCCGCTAACTGCTAGCAGTGACTAAACTACGATTTAAGACATTTTATGTCACTTTAAAAATTTTAAAATTTTACAAAATTTTGGGTCATTACATGTGGTATTAGAGCACAAGGTTCAAACACTAGGCATTGATGAAGCTCAACTTGCTTATATGGAATAGTAAATTTAATCATTATGTTGATGTTGTTTTCTTTGAATGATATACACAAAGAAATTTGTTTCTGAGTTAATGACAGGTATAGAAAGATTGGAAGAATATGCGGAAGAGGAATCTCCTTACACTGAATGAGATAATCTACAAAAAGAACCTATACAAGAATATATAACCAAAAATTATTCTGAACTACTACAAACAGTTAAAGAATTAAAATCAGAAATGGAATCAGTTAATAAAGAAAACGAGAGGATTCTGAGAGCTCAGGAGGAGCTGAATCAGATCTTAATAGAAATATTTCATACTGAGGGAAAGGATAAAAGAGTTGATTCTGAAGATGTAGGTTATCAGCATAAGTATAAAAAGACTAAACATATTAAAAATGAAAGTAGCTCATCTTCCAAAGTATATGGTGATCTACATAACTCTCATTATACTAGTGACAGTAGTGAGGATAACCACCATACTAGGAAAAGGAAGTATAAACCTTATGAAGAAATATGTGGGGAGTTCAAGAAGATCAAGCCGCCAACATTTAATGGAGAAACTAAAAAATGGGAGGAAGTGGAATCCTGGCTACCCAGGATGAAGAAGTACTTCCAAATTTATAACTATTCTAATCAATTAAAGGCTAGGATGGTTATTTATAATCTTACAGGGAAAGTTGATATATGGTGGCAAGACTTAAAAAGAGTGAAAGGTATAACTAAGAAAAACATAAATTGGAGTACATTCAAGAAATACTTCAAAAAGAAAATTTTATTTGAATAGTGGAATGAAGAAAGGGCTAAAGAATTCTATGAGTTAAAACTAGGTACAATGAATATGAAATAATTGAATAGTAAGTTTCTAAGTATGTTTAGGTATGTGCCATACATCATGGACAAGAAACCTAAGGTACAACGGTTTCTTAGTTGTTTACCTTATCATATAAAGGACAGTATTGAGTATGAAAATCCGAAAACCCTAGAAGAAGCCATGAGAAAAGCGAATTTCTGTTATGAACAGAATCATAAAAAGGAGAGTATGGCCAACTGGAAGGCCAAAAGGAATAATAATTTAGATCAAAAGAAGAAAGAGTTTGTGTCTAATCAAAATTCTAAAAAAAATAACACCAGAAATTTTCCTAATAAGAATTTCCAGGGAAATAATAGTAATTCACAGACCAATCAGAACAATCAAAAGAATAAAGAGTCTGCTAACAATCACAGTAACTACACAAAAAACTTTGAATGAAAAGAACCCATAAAGTGTTGGGAATGCAATGGTCTGCATTATGCCTCAGTTTGCCCCAATCGAAAAAAGACTGTCAGCAATATCCACACAATACAGGAGGAGATGAATGTTGGTGATTTAGCAAGGACAATGCCAAGGATCAATGCAGCTTTAGAGAATCGGCAAGCAAACTATCAAACTTCCATGGTGGAAGTGGAAGGTAAGATAAATCAAATACCCATATCTATTTTGATTGATCTAGGAGCTATTTTAAGCTATATTTCTCCTAACTTGGTAGAAAAGTGTAAACTTCCAGTTGAAAATTTTGCAAGTTCTTGGTTAGTTCAGTTAGCTACTGGTGCAAAGAGAAAGGTAATTAGCTTTGTAAACAATTGTGTAGTAACTATGGATCAATTTGAAAATTTTGTTAAGCTTAATGTACTACCTTTAGGTTCATATCACATATTAATTGGTATGTATTGGTTAGATTAGCATAGGGTGGTCTTGAATTTCTTTGATAAAACCTTTACTTGTATAAATAATGATGAAAAATTAATAAGTGTAAAGGGAATCCCTAGGAAAACAGCCATAAGGCAGATTTCTGCTCTGCAGCTTAAGAGAGATGTTAGGAAAGGTTGAAAGACTTATGCAGTAACAGTAACCAATGAAGAAAATCTAAAAAACATAGATAAATTAAAATTAGAGGATATACCAGTTCTAAAGGAATATTCAGATGTATTTCTGGAAGAAATTGTGGGACTACCTCCGAAGAGGAAATTAGATTTTACCATTGAGTTGGTACCTGGTGCAGTGCCCAGTTCAAAATCCCCTTATCGGATGAATATACTCGAATTAAATGAACTTAACTCACAGTTAAAAGAACTTATTGACAAGAATTACATTCGACCCAGTGAGTCTCCCTGGGGGATACCTGTCATCTTTGTTGAGAAAAAGGACGGAACTCTACGACTATGCATAGATTATCGCCAATTAAATAAGATGACTATCAAGAATAGATACATGTTACCTTGCATAGATGATCTGTTTGATTAACTACGTGGATCCACTGTATTTTCAAAGATTGACTTACGGTCTGGATATCACCAAGTCAGAATTAAAGATGAAGACATCTTTAAAACAGCTTTTAGGACTCGATATGGACATTACGAGTTTGTCACCATACCATTCGGGCTTACTAACACTCAAGTTGTTTTTATGTGTCTAATGAATAATGTAATGCACAAATATCTGGATAAATTTGTGGTCGTATTTATCGATGACATATTAATTTACTCGAAATATGAAGAAGAACATAAAGAACACTTAAAAATTGGCTTGCAAGAGTTACGAGAACATCAATGTTTTGCAAAATTTAGTAAATGCGGATTCTTTAAAGATAAAATCCAGTACTTAGGTCACGTGGTGACTAAAGAAGGAATTTCGGTGGATACCAAAAAGATAAAGGAAATTGAATATTGGCCAGTTCCAAAAGACATAATTGATGTCCAATCATTGATGGGGATTACCTGTTATTACCGGAGGTTCATCGAAGGGTTTTTGAGAATCGCAAATATGATAACCTCTTTGCAGAAAAAGGGAAATAAATTTGATTGGAATCAGAAGTGCGAAGATAGTGTTAAAAAAGTTAAAAACCTTATTAACTAGCGCACCAATTTTAAGAATTGCTGATCCAAATAAAGATTTTATAGTATGTACTGATGCCTGCAATGATGGTTTAGGTGGAGTATTGACTCAGGAAGGACATGTCATTACTTATGAGTCTAGGAAGTTGAAGATTCATGAAAAGAATTATGCAATCTATGACTTGGAATCAGTTGTTGTCATACATGCTTTAAAGATGTGGTGTCATCATCTAATTGGAAGAAAATTTATCTTAATGACGAATAATAAGGGATTAAAATATCTGTTAGATCAAGCTGACCTGAATGCTAGGCAAGCTAGGTGGCTAGCTTTTCTAATTGAATATGATTTCGAAATTCAACACATCAAAGGGAAAGAAAATAAAGTTGTTGATGCATTAAGTAGAAATGCAAAGCTGAATTTTACAGCAACTATCAGCACTTGTACAATAGATTTGGAAGAACAGCTTAAAGAGGGAATAGAACAAGATGAAAATTACCTAAAGTTACAAGCAAAAGCAAAAGAAAATATAATAGAAAGTCTAAGTACAGGGTACAGATTGAATGAAAAATGATTATTACTGTATAAAGACAGAATATATGTACCTAATGTACCTAAGATTAAGTGATCAATTTTGGACGAAATTCATAAAACTCCTTATTCAGGGCATCCAGGTTATCATAAAACTATAACCATGCTAAGAAAAGAGTATCTCTGGCCAAACATGAAGACTGAACTGGTAGAATATATTTCTAGATGCTTTGAATGTTAGCAAGTAAAAACTAAACATCAACATCCAGCTGGACTACTTCAGCCTTTGCCTATTCCTAGCTGGAAATGGGAGATAATTAGCCTTGATTTTGTTACTGGACTGCCTAAAAATTAGAACTTAAATAACTCCATAATGGTAGTGGTTGACAAATTGACTAAAGAAGCCCATTTTATACTTGTAAAAATCACTTATAAAGCTACAAATATAGCTGATATTTTCTTAAAACAAATTTTTCAACTGCATGGAATACCGAAGGTCATAATTTCAGACCAAGACTCTAAATTTATAGATAACTTTTGGAGATCTTTGTTTAAAGGATTAAATACCACATTAAATTTTAGTACCTCCTTCCATCCTCAAACTGATGGATGGACTAAAAGAGTAAATCAGGTATTAGAAGATCTACTAAGAATGTATGTACAGGAGCAGCCAGGTAAATGGGAAGATTATTTACACCTAGCAGAATTTGCTTACAATAATAATTATCAAGCTTCAGCAAGATATAGTCCTTTCAAAATTTTGTATGGAAGGCAATGTAACAATTCAATCTCTTGGAGTAATCCGATGGACAGGTTAGTATTAGGGCCTGAATTATTGAAAGAAATGTAACTAATTGTAAAGCAGGTACAAGGTAATCTGAAAATTGCGTAAGATCGACAAAAAATTCAAGCAGACCTTAAATGAACTCCAAAGGAGTTTCAGGTAGGTGAACATGTTTTCATTAAGGTGAGACCAAAAAAGAGTTCTCTGAGGTTGGGTAGTTGTGCCAAACTAGCACCTTGTTATTGTGGTCCTTTTGAAATACTGTCCAGGATCGGACAGGTAGCCAATCAGTTAGCTTTACCACCGAATTTAAGAGTCCGCAATGTTTTCACATTTCTATATTAAAGAAATATGTGCATGATGCTACTCACGTTATTAACTGGAATCGTTTGCAGGTGGAACCGGACTGCATCCTCGAGTGGAGGGAGATCTCACTTCAGAACCACCCCATTAGTCAAGTGAAGGTGCAATGGAAGCACCTTAGTCCAGAGGAAGCCACTTGGGAATTGGAAAGTCATATGCCAGATACATATCCAATTCTATTTCAGGAGAACTCTGAGGACAAGGAATAAATAACATCGAGAACGATGTTATAATTTAAGGGGGTGTGTATGTCACATGTCCCAATTTACAAAAGCAATTTTATAATATTTGAGGAAAATTCTGTTAAATTTTATGCTAAGTTGTAAATGATGACCTAGTGGGGTCAAGAATATTTAATGTAAAATCAAAATCTTTTATTTATAAATAAATAAATGAGGAGACAACAGCTTAGGGAAGCTATTAAAAGAGTGTTTACTAGTTAATTGGTGGAGGAGACTGGGTGAAGAGCAAACTGACAAGTGGAAGCATCCTCAAACCACTTCCAACAGTTGCAGGTGGAAACTTCCCTATATTTGTGGTCATGATTCCCCAAGAAAATGGAATCAGAGCAGGTTGCTCATTTAAATAAAACTGACCCAGAAGACCTAGGCATCTCTATAAAATTTCCCATTGAAGAGAGTTGAGGTTGCTCATTCTAGAGAGGTGATCATTCAGGGAGAATGAATTTACTCAAGATAGATTCAATGGAGAGGATTCTAGAGTTTGTTTAAGCGGTTAACTGCTAATATTGAACTAGTTGCAGCTTCTAAGCTGAGGTTCATACTACTGAGAGCATATTTTGATTACTGAGGTAATTTGACCAGTCAGGTGACAGAGGTCTTACAGTTGCATTCTCCACCCAGTTCTCAGCCAAGAAGACCAGGCAAAAGATCGGGGGTCCTGAGGAAGCGTTGTCTAAGCAATCTCCAGGAGATTGGTTGGGAGGAATAGCCTCCTTAAGCTGTTGTCATCTTGTCCTCAACAAGTTCTATTTTATTTTATTGTCTCCAGTTAAATAATTCTTAGTCTATCTATTACAGGCATGTTAGTATTTTAGGGTTTATGAATGAAAAGTAACTGAGTAATGTTGGATTCAGTAAAATTATATATTATAGTAGAAATAAAAATGATTATGTAAAAAGTGAAACATATGGAATTAAAATTTGCAAGCTGTGTTTTTCCACACCTGGACTCGGGTCGTACTCTAGCATAGCTAGATTGCTTAGGTGAATGAAATGATTCTTTTATTTTGAATGGAAAGAGTAAATAGATTTTACTTCATTGTTTATGAATTTCACTAAATAGCAGTGCTATGCACTGTCTGCATTTATTTACTTCAGCTAACTAAATAGGAAAATAGCTATGAAAGAGAATAGTAAATATTATTTCAGTATTAGTATGCTAATAAATAGAAATTATAGTTAACAGAAGTAAAGTAAGTAAATTAACATTTAAAAACCAAGTGAAAAGGAATTGTAAAACAATTTATAAACATTAATATTCCAGACCAGTGTCTGTTTTATCCAAGACCAAAGGATTCTTTTACAATCCATTTTATATTACAAAAATTACTGAAAGTTAACAATACCCTAGTTTCGGGTATGCTGCACTAAATCCTAAGTATTTCTTAACTAAGATTTAGAAGCAAAACTGTTTAAGATTTCTTATTTTTTACAGAGCTAGCATCACACTTATAACTGTAAGTCATATAGTCATCCCTTATCCTATTTTTAAAACAGAGTTAATAATGTTGTAAGTAGAAATAAGGATTTTTTTTGCATTTTCAATCGTTAAGAAGCCGAGTTCTAGAATTTAAATTATCATCTCACAAACAGTGCTTTAAAAATAAGTATAAATATAGAATATTAATAAAGAAATTACATAGGTAAATCATGGACATTTAAACCAGTAATTGTTAACCAATTGCAATATAAAATCCTTAATCAAAGGTAGGCTTATAGCCTATAGAGTCGAAGGGTCGAAACCCAAGCCTGCTAGTAAAACCAAATATACAAAATTCTTTTATATTAAACTGTAAATAAGATACATTACTTACAGGAAAAGTAAAACCCAGTTCATTCTATAACTCGACTATTCCACAGTCTTCATTTCTTTAAGTTCAAATGTAAAAAGGAAAATTGAAGCAACACGAGACAGAGGTCACTTACCATCTCTGAGCTCAAAGGAGGCTCTTTATAAATATTAAACAAAAGCATTTACATCACTTAAGTTGTAAGGCTTAAACTGCATAACCAAAAACCACATATACATCACGGCTTCAAGAGAATGTGTTACCCATCGAAGTATCGCAAGGGTTTTTAAATAAAACATGGGTAATAATCAACAAACTAAAAATCATAACCAATAGAGAACCGAAGCCTTGTATCCAACCACAGGAACCTTCATCCAACAACCCAAACTACAAGCAGGGAGAACCCTCGACGAGACTGGGTCTTACAAGTTGGAAGCCCACGAAGTTACCTAGTGCACAAGTTTGATTTCGACCCTTAGCCTGGAGCTGATAGCAGGAGCCTACAAGAACATAAGTTCAAACAATAATGAAACTCTATTCATAATTTAATAAAACCCTAACCTGGTAAATCTTTTGACAAGAGGAATTCGAGTAGGGTAAAATGTATACCTGTGAACAAGAAGAACCGGAGCTGAGAATAAACGGCCACCCAGCTCGAATGCACTAAACCGAGAAGCAAGAAAACCCTTAATCCAACTCTGCGACAGAGACAACAAAGAGACAGTCTCAAGTTTCACGATGCCAAAGAAAGGAACAAGCAGTCACAAGGGTAATACCATTTATAGGCTTCGAGCCACTTAAAGAAACATTTAACCACTCACACAGTGTTTTCCTTACTCACAAGAGAAACCAAAACAAAAACCACAATACCAAAAATTACTTTGAAAGTAATGCAGAGTACGATGCCAACGAATAAGGAAGTTTCAGTCCTCTCATGGCCGCAGAGACTCACAGCGCAGCTTGCAGGAGGAAAAACCCTCCGACCAAAATACAAAGGAGTAGGGTTACAATGTTTTAAGTCAACCAACGTATGGAGGAGGTCTTGTCCACATGCCCTTCCAAAAATCTCAACAAGTGTGGGTCGAGTTCTAATGTCAGCGTTGCAAAATAGATTTTAAAATTGATCATTGCCAAAACCTTTAACCATATGATTGCTTATAATGTCAAATTTGCCATCAATTATATCATGCCTTGGAACTAGTATATTATAGGATCAAAACTTATAATGTATATTGCCATTAGTTTCGACTACATTATAGTAGTTGATAGGTAGTAAAACTACCTTAGGTTACAAGTTAGGATAATTGTTATAGCCTAATATTGATAAATTATAAATCAACATAGTATTATAATATTGCATTAACAATTGTATCATGGTTGTAATCTAAAGACTATGAATACAGGTTGTGTACTAGCTGTTCAAGAAGATATTCGTACTTGCAACAAATCAAACAAGTTTGGTGTTGTGTTAGAGCTAGTAAAGGAAAAATAGGGTATAGATATGATTTTTAAGTATGATAATTCTTAATAGACTGGAAAAGCCTTAAACTTCTCCACATAAAAACTTGATGCTGATAAATGAGGGAGTCTTCAAGAGGACTGAGGACTAGCTTTATTTAAAGAGTTTCTCATAAGAAGATAATCAATCATTGTAAACTTTACTATTTAAAATCAAAGAATATGTTCATACTTAAACAACAGCACACTTGAGAATTAAAGTAAAAATAGCAGTAAGCCCACGAAACAGTCAAAGTAATTATGTACCAAAACCATGAGCTCTATGCTCACTGTGGGAATATATAAATAACCATGTACTATAACTTATAAAAGATAATCATCTTACGACAGAAGGAACTTTGGAAGAACTCATTCTTTTAAATAACATTGATTATGTCAAGGATATAAGGTCATTATGGATTTAGATATAAATACTATCCTAGAATCAAAACAACGAAAGAAATTTACTTTACCTCTTTGGAGACTTGCAGCTTAATAATCGATTTATATACTAGAATCTTAGCATGCTAGAGAAGTAATTTCTTGACATAAATTAAAATAAACACCTACATGATCATACGCTTACCTGTTGAACTTGTAAGAACCAGCAGTCCATTTGAGTTAGTAGAATGCTAAGTAAGCCCCAATTTCAAACAAGGTTTCTCACCTACTTGACAAAAGTAAATCTCAGTATAGCTAGCAGCAACTAAATGCAAGTCCTCTTTCTATCACATATGAAAATTAAAGTTGTATTAGTTTTTTTGTTATTTGAAACTAACCCTTAAATTTTGTTTAACTGTTTCATTTTCAGCTAACCACTAGCAGTTACTAAACTGTGATTTAAGACATTTTATGTCACTTTAAAAATTTTAAAATTTTATGAAATTCTGGGTCATTACATTTACCTTCATCCCACGTTCAACCGTTAGCTGCTGAAACATAGCCTTTCGGTGGCTAATGAGCTATTACAAGCCTCTCCTAAGCCACTGAAAGCTAAAACTTCCAAATTTTTCTACCACGTGAAAAACAGAGGCCTTCAATTTGTTAGGCATCCTTAGATCTTTCATTACATAAATCAATTTCTTCATACTGTCAAAATAAATTTATTTTGGGAGATAACATATAGCTCCTACTTGGGGATGGGAACCTCCCAGTGAGGTCCCAAGAATCCCAAACCAAAATGCCTTTCCCTGAAAACAACTAAAAACTTAACACTATTATTTACTGTTCCATTGCGGATGGAGTTTATTCTGTAAGAAAAAACAACCTACTGACCACTATTTTACAATGACAAGGCCTCAGAGCCTCAAATAAAGAAAAGTTTTAGAAACCACCCATTCACTGGGATATCAAACACCTCTTCCTCTTCCAGATTCTGCAATTTGAAGGTGTTATTCTTATGTACTTGAGCTATCACAAAAGGGCCAATCCACAAAGAATCAAAGTTTCCACGTTTGCCCTTGTTCTGTTTGACAACATCCCACTTTAGGACCCAATCTCCAACCTAAAAATTGTCTACTTTTTCCCTTTTGTCAAACATCCCCTTTATCCTCTGTTGATGGTCTTCTGATTTTCCTATCACTTTCTCTCTGATTTGCTGCAACTCCACCAAGTCCATCCTCCTCCTCACCATATCATTTGGTTCATCTTCCTCTTCCTGAAAGAATTTTTCCACTAGCAGAATGAGCTGAATAGGAAAAATGGCCTCAATACCATACACTAACTTGAATGGAGAATTCCCTATAGATCTTTTGTCTGTTACCATATCAGCCCATAAAGCAAACTTAAGCTTAGAATCCCAGATTTTATGATTTGTCTCTAGTAGTTTCCTGATGATCCTGACTAGGCTTTTGTTGGAGGACTCGGCCAGGCCATTGCCTTGAGGATAATAGGATGTGGAATGCACCAGTTGAATTCCCATTGATTCACACATTTTAACTAATTCCCCAGCCTTGAAAGCAGGTGCATTATCAGTTACTAACCTTACTGGGTAGCCAAAGTTGCTAAAGATATTCTCATATTAGAATCTCAGGATGACCTGATGAGTGGCATTCCTGGTGAGTACTGCCTCTATCCATTTAGTAAAGTAGTATGTGGCTACTAGGATCCATTTATGCTGCCCACTAGAATATGCATTTATTTCACCTATGAAATCCATACCCCATTGCTGGAGAGGCCCATTCACCACAACAAGCCTAAGGGGCAAGGATTTGAGCTGTTGCTTCCCTATAAATATTTGGCACTGGTCACATGCCCTTACAAAAGTACATACATCAGAGCATAAATTCTGAAATTCTTCAAATATTTTATGAGAGCATAATCCTGTTTCTCAATCAGATCATACTTTAGCTCAGCATATCTTAAGGTTTTACTGAAGAATGCAATTGGATGATCAAGACCCTCATTATAATTTTTGTAATAGCACAGCTACCACTGTGTCATAGGATGAAAAAGAAAAGATATAAAAAGTCTTGGTGTAGTCAGGACTAATCAGGGTGGGGGCCTCCATGATAGCCTTCTTGATGTCTTTGAAAGAGCTTCTTACCTATTCAGTCCATTTTATTTCTGCATCCTTTTTCAGCATGACTGTTATGTGCTTCACCACCTCGAAGAATTAGGGATGAACCTCCTGACAAAGTTTATCTTACCTAAAGAGGATTGAATGTCCCTTTTTGATCTCGGTATGGACAGTTTCTGGATTGCTTCCACCCTTACCGAAACAATCTTTACACCTTCAGCTGAGACTATGTGACCTAGGAGTTTCCCTTCACTGAGTGCAAACTGGGAGTTCTTAGGATTGAGTGATATCCCATACCTTCTGCACTTCAGAAACACCTTCCTCAAATGTTGCGAATGGTCATGATGGCTGTGAGAGTAAACAGTTAGGTCATCCAAGTATATGAGCACAAATTTATCTTTCAACCCTACAAAAGGTAGGCCCATGGCTCTCTGAAAAGTAGCCCCAGCATTCATTAGCCCAAATGGCATTTTAGCATACATGAAAGTGCCCCAGGGGGTGGTAAAGGCAGTCTTCTCTTAGTCATCACGGTGCATAGCAACTTGGTTGTATCTAGAGAAGCCATCCAGGAATGACATGACACTATCCCCTAAGACTTTCTACAACTAGTGTTCCATCTTGGGCAGTGGATAGTTGTCTTTCTTGGAACATTTGTTCAAGTATTTAAAATACACACACAACCTAATTTCCCCATTCTTCTTTCTTACTGCAACTAGGCTTGCAATCCACTTGGAATACCTGAGGGGGATTATGATCTTGGATTTGAGGATCTTATGGATTTCATTTTCAATTACTGGTAATAGGAGAGGACTAATGGATATCAGCTTCTTCTTGAAAGGGATGGTGTCCTTATCCAAAGGAATCCTATGCTGGATGATATTGGTGTCATAGGTTTTTAGATCACTGTACTTCCAAGCAAAGACATTAGAAAACTCTTTTATCAGGCTGCAAAATTTTGACCTCTGATCAGCAGTCAACTCAGTGGATAGATTTATCATTTTTGGATGGCTTTGGATACCTATGTTTTTCTCTTGGATAGCAGGGTCTATCTCCTTTTTGGCAGGCTTGAAAGGGATGTCATTATGATCAAACAACTCTTCCATAGGTACTAAAACTCGAGGTATATAGTTGCTAGGTAATTGGACAGTGTTCTGATCAGCCAATTTATCTTTCAACTTGAGCTGCTTGGATTCCTCCATGTTTAGGTTTTCCTGGTCTATATGTATATCAAAGAATTCATCTACTAGCTAAAGGAATTTACTAAGCTCGTCATCATTCTCAAAAACCTTCCGAAATTTGACATTATCTGGCAGGGAAGGTCTGTACTTAACCTAAACATCATACCTGATCTTAGGAGGTAAAGGAGGAGCAAACAGACTTGCAGAGACAGATAGGGAATCAGCCAGGTGATTCAAAGCCCTAGGTATATATGAAAGTTCAAAAAACATAAAGGAGTCTCTGAGTTTCCATACCTTGTCCCTGTAGGCCTTTAGTCTGACATTTTTTCTTCTTCTGAAAAGTGTTGTTTACCTGCTGTATAATAAGGTCTGCATCTCCACAAATCCTTATGCACATGATCCCCATATCCTTGGCAGCTTTAACTCCTAGCAGCAAGGCTTCATATTCTGATATATTGTTAGTGGTTTTAAAATCAAGCTTATAAGACAGATGAATGTTTTCCTTGGATGGGGAGATCAATACTACACCTGCACCTGCTGAGCTCTAAGTGCTAGCTCCATCAAAATACATGTTCTATACTGTTGTGGTCACCTCTTAGGGCTGCTGACAATTGGGCTTAGTGAGTTGGACTGATGTTTGCTAAGAATCATCTATTTGCAGAATGCATGACCCAAAATCATTGTCCACTACATAGATGGGGTGATTCACTCAATTTCTCTAATTGCTTATGATGTAGGCCAGCTGATTTTCCCTATAAAGCCTCTTGGTCTCCACTCCAAACATTGGGATGGTGGCATATGTAAGATCCATCTAAAGGGTGCCACCCAACCTTTTGCTCCATGATCGAGACAGCAAGAGACCAAATTTTGGAGGGATATCAGCCACTACAATGTCCATCATGATTATTTTTGAAGGTAGCTAAGTTAGGTTCACAACAAGGTCTTTGATGAGGCCCAAGCACTTGAATTTTCTAGAATCAAAGGAGAATAATTCATGGTAGGGATTTGTGATGCTGAGACCAAGCTCATCCATCACAGCCTTTTGCATTAGGTTATGAGAAGATCCTGAATCCAACAGACAGTTATGAAGGACTTTATCATGGATATTCAAGGATATACAAAAAGGTGGGCATGAGTCCTTTAGGTCTTTGATCATGGGGCCTAGGGTTACAACAAGTTTGTCATCTTGCATATTTACAAAGTTAGTATCAATATGCACCTTTGGCTAAAGATAATTCAGAATGGAAGACTTGAATGCATCATTTTTCATTAGCTCAATTAATGGGAAAGTGATCTTCAATTTCTGAATCTCTGACTCAAGGTTGAAAGAATAATGCAGCCTATCAGGAAACCTTACCTCATGTACTGGAGCTCTGAGTTGGACCTGTTCAAGGATTGATGAAGGTGTTGGTTTTTGCAATGGTTTTGGAATGACAGACATTTTCTTTTCAAAACAGGATCCTTTTTGGTTGGGGTAGCAGGTTGTTCGACAGGTACAACATTCGTTTTAAGAGGAGCAAATAGCCTGGACCTTAAATTGTACCCTTCCTGACCATTAGCCTGATATACAACTCCTTCACTGATCTGCTCATCCACTAGGGCTTCTTCATAATCTACCTGTGTCAAAAAAGAATAGTCTACCTCATCCTCCATGCAGTGGATGTTGTCTTCAGCTTCTCTTTCTTCTTCAATGAATTCTTGCTCTTCTTATAATACAACATTATGAAATGGAGCTCTTATTCTTTGATTTTCCCCTTGATTCCTTTCCCTTCTGAGAATATGAACTGGGGGGTTCCTTCTTCTATAATGGACAAAATTAGGATTTCGGGGGGAAAAATAACTTGTCCCTTTACCCCTCACCGGTATTTTTCCTTGGTCCTTCAACTTAGACATTTTAGTAGTCAGTTTATCTAACAGTTTGGTCATTTTTTCAATCTTGTTCTCTGATGAAGAAGCCCAATAGAGTTTGCTAGCTGCTTCTTCCTGTCTATATTTCCTTTGACCTTCTGAGATGCCACAATGTTTGATTCTACCTCTAGGGCAGCATCCTGCATGAGCGATAAGGAGGCATACCTCCTTTCTCTGTGAAGTAGGCAGAAATCAGAGTCAAAGGCATTGGCATAAGTTATCCTAGTTGAGGTATCCGTGAGCTTGATTTCATTAGGGATCTTGCTGTACATATTGTGGAACCTCTTGGTGAAGTTGGAGACACACTCCCCATTTTCTCTTTTCAAGTTGTTGAACTCTGTAATATAATAGAGGTGGTCTCTCCTTTCTCCCCAATGTTTTAGGAATATTTCATCTAGGGCTTCAATGCCTGCCACTGACCCAGCTGGCATCTCTTTAAACCATTTCCTAGCCTGACCATCTAGGCTTTGCACAAAAACCCTAGTCCATACATCTTCTTTTTCTATGTTAATGTTCTCAGCATAGCTGTAAAATGCCTCTAGGTGTTCTTCAACTCTGAAATCTCCTTCTCATGTGAACTTAGGCATGTACTTGAGGTAATCTCCAGTGGGCATGGTTGAGAGGGGATTTAGAAAATTTAGGGGGGCATACCTAGCTACCAGGATCCTTTCCATTTTGGTCAATAAAGGAACAACCATATTGGAAATGGGTATGGGAAGGATGGAGGAATGGAGTATTTCTATAGCTAGTAACTGGGAAGGTGGTGGTGGTAAAATTATCTCAGTGGAGTCACCAGTGATTGGATATTCACAAGCAGTAGTGCTTGAAGATGTCGAAACCCTAGAATTTTTTGATGTATTTAAATTCCTGAGAATTAAGTGTTTCAGCAAACGAAATAATAGCAGAAATATTTCTTGAAATACCTGATGTAGCTTCCTTTGCAGCACTGCTGGTCTGCCTTAGTGAAACCCTAGATCTTCTCAGAATCTCTTTTGGATATGAAACCGGTGTTGTTGGTGGCCCCTGAGGGTTTTCTCTACTACTTGGTATTCTTGAAGCCACCTTATTTCAATGGAGTCGCCAGATACATGATTTACAACCAGAATAATGCACAAGATTTGTCTATCATCAAAGCAAGGGTCTATGTCGTCTCCCAGGGAAGCTGAGCTTCAGTCTCCTCTCCCCGACAACAGCACCAATTTTCTATCACTCCAGGACACTCCTCTAGGTTGCAGCTCGAGGATGCCTGGTAACTTACAATGTTTTTGGGGTTTTCTAATATGGATCAATTCAGGTGACCTATATGACCTTCCACTCTCAAGACATGCATGAAACTCAATCAGGTACAAGGCTTTAGTTACCACTGTTTAGAGGTTGACAATAGGGTGAAGGGATGGAGAAGTCATCAGGCTAGCAGATTTACACACAAAACAGATGCACATAAATGGCTAAATCATGATAAGGATGGTACTTATAATTCAAATCACATCAATATGCTAATAGGATGATAGCTATCAGTCATTAATCAACTTGAATTTAACCTGAATACGGATTCAAACATAAGCACATAAAAGACAGAAATGGAAGCTGAACAAAATGATAACTAAATAGCTTATATTAAATCGTGAGCAAAATGAGAAGTTGACAATAGTATAGGTATATAAGTCCCTGAAGTTGAACCTTTTTAATAAAATAAGTCTTAGGATTTATAGCTTTTACAAAATATACAGATCCTGAAAACTTGGATCTGTTTTTTACAAAAATAAACAAAATCATAGTTGCTTGCAAATTAGGTTTCAAAACCCTAATTAACTACTTGTCTAACTAATTGAAGAATTAGTTCACTGTAAGAACCTTTATATAATTGAGGTAACTACTGACAATTACTACTACTAGATCTTTTCTAGTTAAGCCATTGTTTTCTCTTGATAGCTAGGTGTTAGTGGCCTTTTGTGCTGGTATGTCATAGTAAAACTAAAATAGACCTTTTCCCGATGCTTTCTTCCGCGTCCTTCATCTTCAGACTATGTCCCTGAGCCATAAATATTCACCCAAAACTAGTCCTATATGCCAAAATTTGATTTTAAGCCTCTGTCTGCTTTCACTGGTTCAGAGGCCAGACTATCGGAACCATTAGCTACCAAAAGCAGGGCTTTCAGTGGCTAATGAACTGTCCTAGTGTTCGCCTGAGCCACCGAAAGCCCTGTTTTCAAAATTTATTAGGGTTTTTCCAAAAATGTTCTTTTATGGTTGTCTTCTCAGTTTTCTTCTTCAGTAGGCTTTGTGCTAGGAGGGTTAACAGCAGCCTAACTAGTTTCTATAGGTTGAAGGTGAATTGCAGCTTCAGCTAGGGTTTCCAAGGTGGGGTGGCTGCTAGGGTTTGATTTGGCCTCCTTCAGCTACATTATTTGGAGCCTAATCATCTTGTACAACCTAGTATTGTCCTTTAGGTACCTTGTATTCAGCCTCTTTAAGAAAATATATCTTTCTCTCTGCTCCAAGTAAGACTTATGTAGAAGCTTGTTCTTGCTAGTCAATGCAACATTATTCTTCTTTATTTCCCTTTCCAAAATATCCATCTCATAAATTTGCCTCAGTAATTGATTGATCTTTTCATTTTTAGGCTTGCTGGAGGAAGCCTTCTCTGTTGGTTCCTCTTGCTCCTTTGGTGTGGGGGATGGTAGTTCTTCAACCACTGGTACAATTTGCAAAGCTAGGTCTACACCTTCTTCTTGCTCCTCTTCAGAATCTGAGTAGGTTAGATTTAGAATATTCTCTTTGTGTGTTTCAACCTCTTGGCCCTTCTCACTGAATTCAAAGTTCCTTTTTTCCTTCTTGGCCTTGGAAGAGTAGGGATTTTGTTCTGCTGCTGCTGCTGGGGATATGTCCCTCCTCCTTCTTCTCCCACTCCTTGGTGTGCTGGACTTCTTGGCAGGAGACTTCCCTTTCTCTTCTGGTTGAAGGCCTGTCTCAAATCCATTCCAAAACAGAAAATAGAGCCATGCCATATTCCTTCTTTTCAGCAACTCTTGGATCAACAGTTGGATAAGGGCATGGTGAGATAGTCTACCAACAATCTTGGTTGTCTGAGCTTTCACTTGGTGTGCCATCTTTCCCAAACTTCTATGTAAGTAAAAGGGAAAATTGAGTGGGATTTTACCTGTGAAGTGGTTCATTATCTTAAAATGGTAGATCATGGCTCTGTTATATCTTCCTTCACATGTTAGGTAAACCACAATGGCCTTCAGCAGTTGTTGCCACCTCTCTTCCAACCAGGATGATGGCACACTCTTCTTCCACACCATTCCTCTATGTTTAGGCTTTAGGTAAGACCTGAATTCTACATCTTTTGGTATGGTGGTCTTGAACCATTTTTATCTTGTGCAAGGGAGTTCAGTTACTTCAGTGATTAGGGTTTCATCTATGTGAAATTCCTCCTTGCCTATAACTTCCTTTGAACCATCAAATGAGGGGGAAAACGCCTCAGCTACCTGCTGATGGGAGCCTTATATCTTTTCACAAAACTTGTAGCAGCCAACCTCTTGGAAGAGTTTACATACCTCTGGATGTGCTTCCAATTAACTGATATCTCCCAGCTCCTGCCTGAGAGCAGGTCCTCCCTTCTTCATCTTGATGAGTGCCTCTCCCGGGTACTTGCAAAATAATTCTCAGTTCTGTATACAGTGTGTTAGCAGGTTGTTTCCTCAGAGATGGTTTTCTTGGTGGTGAGGAATGATAAGCTCGAAAGTGAAATGTGTTGGAGTCCTTAGGCACTGATTATGAGGGTTTGTGATGTCATGATGGATGCTGAGATCATAAGGTGATGGAAGTAGTTGATCCTCTCGATCTTCTTTCCCAAGCAATCATATCACACATCATCCTGGGTACTTGGTGGGATTTCTACTGTCCTTTTGGACAAGTGGAAGAAAAATAAGGGTTTCCAATCCTATCAGTCCTTTGCCAATTTTATAATGACCTCTTTAACTTATTTACACACGTGGTTATGTAGGCTCAAGTCATTTCGGTGGTTTGTCACACCCTCCACTGATTGTTCATCTTGCTGACAGGGTGTGATTTGACTTTTTTTATAACCGTTTTCCTCTTTTGTATTTTCGGTGGTTAATAATCTTCCTGAATTTGTTTGCAAACCAATGAAAAGATAGCTTTCAATGGCTAATGAAATGATATTCCTTTTGCCTAAGCCATCGAAACTATTATCCCAGCTTCGCGGTGAAATCCTGCTTTCGGTGGATAGTGGCCTCACCAAAAAACCCGTTTAACTTCTCAAAACCTGTCCTTCTGGTGGCTAATGAAATGTCCAAGATTTTGCCTAAGCCACCAAAAGCAGTTTTTCCCTGACGCTTATCGTCCTCCTTTCGACGGTTAAAATCTGCGTTGAATTGTTTGATAAGTTGCCGAAAGCGACACCTTTTGGTGGCTAATGAGTTGTTGCAAGTCTCACCTAAGCCACCGAAACCACCTTTAATAATGTCACTTGCTGCCTACTTTTGGCAGTTAAAATCCTTCTTGGTCTTCTCCCTAAGCTGTCGAAAGCAACGCTTTTTGGTGGCTAATGAGTCATTTGAAGTCTCGCCTAACCCATCGAAAGTGTTAATTTAATTCTACTTGCTTGAGCCACTTTCGTTGGTTTACCTTCATCCCACATTCAACCGTTAGCTACCAAAACATAGCTTTTCGGCTGCTAATGAGCTATTACAAGCCTCTCCTAAGCCACCGAAAGCTAAAACTTCCAAATTTTTCAACCACGTCAAAAATAGAGACCTTCAATTTGTTAGGCATCCTTAGATCTTTCATTACATAAATCAAATTCTTCATACTATCAAAATAAATTTATTTTTGGAGATAACATCTAGATCCTACTTGGGGATGGGAACCTCCCAGTGAGGTCCCAAGAATCCCAGACCAAAATGCCTTTCCCTGAAAACAACTAAAAACTTAACATTATCATATACTGTTCCATTGGGCATGTAGTTTATTCTTTAAGCAAAAACAACCTACTGACTACTATTTTACAATGACAAGGCCTCAAAGCCTCAAATAAAGTCACTGTTTCAGAAACCGCCCATTCACTGGGCCATCAAACACCTCTTCCTCTTCCATATTCTGCAATTTGTAGGTGTTATTCTTATGTAACTGAGCTATCACAAAAGGGCCAATCCACAAAGAATCAAACTTTCCATGTTTTCCCTTGTCCTGTCTGACAGCCTCCCACTTTAGGACCCAATATCCAACCTGAAAGTTGTCTACTTTTTCCCTTTTGTCAAACATGCCCTTTATCCTCTGTTGATGGGCTTCTGGTTAAAATCTGCATTGAATTGTTTGATAAGCTACCAAAAGCATCACCTTTTGCTGGATAATGAGTTGTTTTGAGTCTCGCCTAAGCCACAGAAACCACCTTTACTAATATCACTTGCTTCCTGGTTTCGGCGGTTAAAATCATTCTTGGTCTTCTCCCTAAGCTGTCGAAAGCAACACTTTTCTGTGGCTAATGAGTCATTTGAAGTCTTTCCTAAGCCACCAAAAGTGTTAATTTAATTCTACTTTCTCGGGCCACTTTCGGTGTTTTACCTTCATCCCGTGTTCAACCGTTAGCTGTCGAAACATAGCTTTTCGGTGGCTAATGAGCTATTACAAGCCTCACCTAAGCCACTGAAAGCTAAAACTTTCAAATTTTTCAACCATGTCAAAAATAGAGACCTTCAATTTGTGAGGCATCCTTAGATATTTCATTACATAAATCAAATTCTTCATACATTCAAAATAAACTTATTTTGGGAGATAACATCTGGCTCCTACTTTGGTATGGGAACCTCCTAGTGAGGTCCCAAGAATCCCAGACCAAAATGCCTTTCCTTGAAAACAACTAAAAACTTAACACTATCATTTACTATTCCATTGGGCATGGAGTTTATTTTGTAAGAAAAAACAACCTAATGACTTCTATTTTACAATGACAAAGCCTCAGAGCCTCAAATAAAGTAAAGTTTCAAAAAATGCCCATTCACTGGGCCATCAAACACCTCTTCCTCTTCTAGATTTTGCAATTTGAAGGTGTTATTCTTATGTACCTGAGCTATCACAAAAGGGCCAATCCACAAAGAATCAAACTTTCCATGTTTGCCCTTGTCCTGTTTAACAACATCCCACTTTAGGACCCAATCTCCAACCTGAAAGTTGTCTACTTTTTCCCTTTTGTCAAACATGCCCTTTATCCTGTGTTGATGGGCTTCTAATTTTCCTATCACTTTCTCTCTGATTTGCTACAACTCCACCAATTCCATCATCCTCCTCACCATATCATTTTGTCCATCTTCCTCTTCCTGAAAGAATTTTTCCACTGGCAGAATGAGCTGAATAAGAAAAATGGCCTCAATACCATACACTAACTTGAATCGAGAAGTCCCTATAGATCTTTTGTTTGTTACCCTATTAGCCCATAAAGAAAACTTAAGCTTAGAATCCCAGCTTTTATGATTTGTCTCTAGTAATTTCTGGATGATCTTGACTAGGATTTTGTTGGAGGAATCAGCCATGCCATTGGCTTGAGGATAATAGGATGTGGAATGCACCAGTTGAATTCCCATTGATTCACACATTTTAACTAATGCCCCAGCCTTGAAAGCAAGTGCATTATCAGTTACTAACCTTACTTGGCAGCCAAACCTGCTAAAGATATTCTCATATTAAAATCTCAAGATGACCTGATGAGTGGCATTCTTGGTGGCTACTGCCTCTATCCATTTGGTAAAGTAGTCTGTGGCTATTGGGATCCATTTATGCTGCCCAATGGAAGATGGATTTATTTCACCTATGAAATCCAGACCCCACTACTGGAAAGGCCCATTCACCACAACAAGCCTAAGGGGCAAGGATTTGAGCTGCTGCTTCCCTATAAATCTTTGACACTAGTCATAGGCCCTTACAAAAATACATACATCAGCAAAAAGGACTAGCCAATAGTATCCTGCTCTTAGGATCTTGTGGGCTGTGGTTATCCAATAATGGTGGCCCCCACATGTTCTAGAATGAAAGTGATGCATGCCCTACTCTCCTTCTTCTTTATCTAGACATCTCAACAAAATTCCAGACTTATCTTTCCAGTACAGTAGTTTGTCAATTATGCAAAACGTAACAGATTTTAACTTAAGAGCTCGTGCTTGATTAGGAGTGAGATCAGGAGGAACTTATAATTTCTGCAAAAATTGAATAATATGTGAGTACCACTCATAGGAGGACAGGCTTTCAGCTACTGGTGGAATGTCATTTTTATCTTGATCTACTTCTGCTGCTACCACAGTTTGTACTTTTGATGTTTTGACACAGGTGAATTTTATCCCCATTGGTTCACCGTTTTCTTTAGCCATGAGTTTGGAAAGACCTAGTCCCTTTATTAGCTTAGTGGGTTTTACCTCTATATCAAACTCAATGAGCTTGGCTATCCACTTAGCTCTCTTCCCATCAATGTCAGGCTGAGTCAAAACATCCTTCATAGTAGCTAAAGGGACATATGCAAGGAATTTTGCATGGAGAATGTAAATTTTGAAAGTCTTCAAAGATTTTATGAGAGCATAAGCCTGTTTCTCAATTGGATCCTACTTCAGCTCAGCATATCTCAAGGTTTTGCTGAATAATGGAATTGGATGATCAAGACCCTCATTATCTTTTTGTAATAGCACAGTTGCCACTGTGTCATAGGATGCAAAATAAAAGATGTAAAAAGTCATGATGGATGGTCATGATGGATGTAAAAATTTATGATGGATGGTCATAGTGATATCCCAAACCTTCTGCACTTCAGAAACACCTTCCTCAAATGCTGCAAATGGTCATGATGGATGCGAGAGTAAACAGTTAGGTCATCCAAGTATATGAGTACAAATTTATCTTTCAACCCTACAAAAGCTAGGTCCATGGCTCTCTGAAAAGTAGCCCCAACATTCATTAGCCCAAATGGAATTTTAGCATACATGAAAGTGCCCTAGGGGGTGGTAAAGGCAGTCTTCTCTTGGTCACCAGGGTGCACAACAACTTAGTTGTATCTAGAGAAGCCATCCAGGAATGACATGACACTAGCCCCTGATACTTTCTGCAATAGGTGTTCCATCTTGGGTAGTGGATAGTTGTCTTTCTTGGAACATTTGTTCAGGTTTCTAAAATCCACACCCAACCCGATTTCCCCATTCTTATTTCTTACCACTACTAGGTTTGCAATCCACTTGGAATACCTGAGGGGGATTATGATCTTGGCTTTGAGGATATTATGGATTTCCTTTTCAATTACTGGTAATAGGAGAGTACTAATGGATCTCAGCTTCTGCTTGAAAGGGATGGTTTCCTTCTCCAAAGGAATCCCGTGCTGGATGATATTGGTGTCATAGGTTTTCAGATCATTGTACTCCCAAGCAAAGACATCAGCAAAATATTTTATCAGGCTGCAAAATGTTGACCTTTGATCAGCAGTCAACTTAGTTGACAGATTTATCAGTTTTGGATTTCTTTGGCTACCTATGTTTTGCTCTTGGATAGCAGGGTCTAGCTCCTTTTTGGAAGGCTTGAAAGGGATTTCATTATGATCAAAGAACTATTCCAGAGGTACTAGACCCCGAGGTATATAGTTGCTGGGTAATTGGACAATGTTCTGATCAGCCACTTTATCTTTCGACTTGAGCTGCTTGGATTCCTCCATGTTTAGGTTTTCCTAGTCTATATGTATATCAAAGAATTCATATACTAGTTGAAGGAATTTACTAAGATCGTCATCATTCTCAAACACCTTCCAAAATTTGACATTATCTGGCAGGGAAGGTCTATACTTTACCTGAACATCATAGCTGAGCTTAGGAGGTAAAGGAGGAAAAAATAGACTTACAGAGACAACCAAGGAATCAACCAGGTGATTCAAATCCCTAGGTATATATGATAGTTCAAAAAACATAAAGGAGTCTCTAAGTTTCCATACCTCGTCCCTATAGGCCTTTAGTCTGACTTTTTTTTATCTAAAAAGTGTTGTTGACCTGCTATTTAATAAGGTTTGCATCTCCAAAAATCCTTATGCACATGATCCCCATCTCCTTGGCAGCTTTAACTCCTAGCAGCAAGGATTCATATTCTGCTATATAATTAGTGGTTTTAAAATCAAGCTTATAAGACAGATGAATGTTTTCCTTAGATGGGGAGATAAATACTACACCTCACCTGCTGAGCTCTAAGTGTCAGCTCCATCAAAATACATGTTCCAAACTGTTGTGGTCACCTCTTCGGGATGCCAACAATTGGGATTAGTGAGTTGGAATGATGTTTGTTGAGAATCATCTATTTGTAGAATGCATGACCCAAAATCAGTGTCCACTGCATAGATGGGGTGATTCACTGAATTGCTCTCATTGCTTATGATGTAGGCTAGCTGATTTTCCCTGTAAAGCCTCTTGGTCTCCCCTCTGAACATTGGCATGGTGGCATATGTAAGATCCATCTGAAGGGTGCCACCCAGCCTTTTACTACATGATCGAGACAGCAAGAGACCAAATTTTGGAGGGCTATCAACCACTACAATGTCCATCATGATGCTTTTTGAAGGTAGCTGAGTTAGTTTCACAACAAGGTCTTTGATGAGGCCCAAACACTTGACTTTTCTAAATTAAAAGGAGAATAAGTCATTGTAGGGCTTTGTGATGCTGAGACCAAGATCATCCATCACAGCCTTTGGCATTAGGTTATGAGAAGCTCCTGAATCCAACAAAAAATTATGAAGGACTTTATCATGGATATTCAAGGATATATAGAAAGGTGGGCATGATTCCTTTAGGTCTTTGATGATGGGGCCTAGGGTTACAATAGGTTTTCCATCTTGCAGATTTACAAAATCAGTATCAATATGCACCTTTGGCTAAAGAGAATTTAGAATGGAAGACTTGAATCCATCATTTTTCATTAGCTCAATTAATGGGAAAAGGATATTCAATTTCTGAATCTCTAACTCAAGGTTGAAAGAATAATGCAGCCTATCTGGAAGCCTTCCACCTTACCTCATGTACTGGAGCTCTGAGTTGGACCTGGTCAGGGATTGATGAAGGTGCTGGATTTTGCAATGGTTTTGGAATGACAACCATTTTCTTTTGTAAAACAGGAGCCTTTTTGGTTGGGGCAGCAGGTTGTTTGATAGGTACAACATTCTTTTTAAGAGGAGCAACCAGCCTGGACCTTAAATTGTACCCTTCTTGACCATCAGCCTGATATACAACTCCTTCACTAATATGCTCATCCACTAGGGCTTCTTCATATTCTGCCTGTGTCAGAAAAGAATAGTCTACCTCATCCTCCATGCAGTGGATGTTGTCTTCAGCTTCTCCTTCTTCTTCAATGAATTCTGGCTCTTCTTCTAATACATCATTCTCAAATGGATCTCTTTTTCTCTAATATTCCCCTTGATTCCTTTCCCTTCTGAGAATCTGAAATGGGGGGTTCCCTCTTATATAAGGGACAAAATTAGGGTTTCAGGGGGCAAAGTCACTTGGCCCTTTACCCCTCACCGATATTTTTCCTTGTTCCTTCAGCTTTGACATTTTAGCAGTCAGGTTATCTAACAGGTTGTTCATTTTATCAATCTTGTTCTCTGATGAAGAAGCCCCAATAGGGTCTACTTGCTGCTTCTTCTTGTCTATATTTCCTTTGACCTTCTGAGATGCCATAATGTTTGATTCTACCTCTAGGGTAGCATCCTGCATGAGTGATTAGGAGGCGGACCTCCTTTCTCTGAGAAGTAGGAAGAAATCAGAGTCAAAGGCATTGGCATAGCTTATCCTAGCTGAGGTGTCAGTGGGCTTGATTTCAGTGGGGATCTTGCTGTACATATTCTTGAACCTCTTGGTGAAGTTGGAGATAGAATCCCCATTTTCTCTTTTCAAGTTGTTGAACTCTGTAATATAATAGATGTGGTCTCTCCTTTCTCCCCAATGTTTTAGAAAGATGTCATCTAGGGCTTCAATTCCTGCCACTAACCTAGCAAGAAGCTCTTTAAACCATTTCCTAGCCTGACCATCGAGGCTTTGCACAAAAACCCTAGTCCATACATCTTCTTGTTCTATGTTAATGTTCTCAACATAGCTATAAAATGCCTCTAGGTGTTCTTCAACTTTGAAATCTCCTTCTCCTGTGAACTTAGGCATGTACTTGAGGTAATCTCCAGTGGGCATGGACGAGAGGGGATTTGGAAAATTTAGGGGGGCATACTTAGCTACCAGGATCCTTTCCATTTTGGTCAATTAAGGGGCAACCATATTGGAAATGGGTATGGGAAGGATGGAGGAAGGAAGTATTGCTATAGCTAGTAACTGGGAAGGTGGTGGTGGTAAACTTATCCCAATGGAGTCACCAGGGATTGGATCTTCACAAGTAGCAATGCTTGAAGATGCCCAAACACTAGAATTTTCTGATGTATTTATAAATTCCTGAGAATTAAGTGTTTCAGCAGAACAAATAATAGTAGAAATATTTCTTGAAATACCTGATGTAGCTTCCTTTGCAGCACTGCTGGTTTGCCTTAGTGAAGCCCTAGCTCTTCTTAGAATCTCTTCTAGATCTGAAACTAGTGTTGTTGGTGGCCCCTGAGGGTTTGATCTGGTACTTGGTCTTCTTGAAGCCACCTTATTTCAATGGAGTCGCCAGATAGATTATTTACAACTAGAATAATACCCAAGCTTTGTCTATCATCAAAGCAAGGGTCTATGTCGTCTCCCAGGGAAGCTGAGCTTCAGTCTCCTCTCCCCAGCAATGGCGCCAATTTGTTATTACTCCAAGAAACTCCTCTAGGTTGTAGCTCGAGGACTCCTGGTAACTTAAAATGTGTTTGGGGTTTTCTAATATGGATCAAGTCAGGTGACCTATATGACCTTCCACTCTCAAGACATGCATGAAACTCAATCAGGTACAAGGCTTTAGTTACCCCTGTTTAGAGGTTGACAATAGGGTGCAAGGATAGAGAAATCATCAGGATGGTAGATTTACACACAAAATATATGCATATAAATGGATAAATCATGATAAGGATCGTACTTATAATTAAAATCACATCAATATGCTAATAGGGTCAGTCATTAATCAACTTGAATTTAACCTGGATACACATTCAAGCATAAGCACATAAAAG
Source organism: Pseudotsuga menziesii (assembly GCA_001517045.1). Lineage (NCBI taxonomy): Eukaryota > Viridiplantae > Streptophyta > Pinopsida > Pinales > Pinaceae > Pseudotsuga > Pseudotsuga menziesii. The sequence continues at coordinate 135,808 of LPNX011144464.1, forward strand.
ATAGAAATGGAAGCTGAACAAAATGATAACCAAAGAGCTTATATTAAATCATGCATCAAATGAGAAGCTGACAATAGTATAGGTATATAAGTCCCCGAAGTCAAACCTTTTTCATAAAATAAGTCTTAGGCTTCATAGCCTTTACAAAATATACAGATCCTGAAAACTTGAATCTGTTTTTTACAAAAATAAACAAAATAATAGTTTTTTGCAAATTAGGTTTAAAACCCCTAATTAACTACTTGTCTAACTAACTAAAGAATTTGTTCACTGTATGAACCTTCAGATAACTGAGGTAACTACTAAAAATTACTGCTACTAGCCCTCTACTGGTTAAGCCATTGTTTTCTCTTGACAACTAGGTGTTGGTGGCCTTTTGTGCTGTTATGTCATAGTAAAAGTCAAGCAGACCTTTTCCTGATGATTTCCTCCGTGCCCTTCATCTTCAGACTATTTCCCTGAGCCATCTATATTCTCCCAAAACCGGTCATGTATGCCAAAATTCAATTTTAAGCCTCTGTCTGCTTTCGATGATTAACAGGCCAGACTATCGGAACCATTAGCTGCCGAAAGTGGCACTTTCAGTGGCTAATGAACTACCCCAGCGTCAGCCTAAGCCACCGAAAGCCCTGTTTTCAAAATTTATTAGGGTTTTTCCAAAAATGTTCTTTTATGGCTGTCTTTTAGCTTTCTTCTTCAGCAGGCTCTATGCTAGGAGGGTTAACAACAACCTGACTGGTTTCTAGAGGCTGAAGGCTAGCTGCAGCTTCAGCTATGGTTTCCAAGGTGGGGTGGCTACTAGGGTTTGATTTGGCTTCCTTCAGCTGCAGTCTTTGTAGCCTAATCATCCTATACAATCTAGTATTGTCCTTTAGGTACCTTGTATTCAGCCTTTTTAAGAAAATATATTTTTCTCTCTGCTCTAGGTAAGACTTATATAACAGCTTGTTCCTGCTGGTCAATGCAACATTATTCTTCTCTACTTCCTTTTCCAAAATCTCCATCTCATAAATTTGCCTCAGTAATTGATTGATCTTTTGAGTTTTAGTCTTGCTGGAGGAATCCTTCTTTGTTGGTTCCTCTTGCTCCTTTGGTGTGGGGGATGGTGGTTCTTCAGCCACTGGTACAATTTGTAGAGCTAGGTTTGCACCTTCTTCTTTCTTCTCTTCAGAATTTGAATAGGGTAGATTTAGAATATTCTCTTTGTGTGTTTCAACCTCCTGGCCCTTCTCACTGAAGTCCAAGTTTACTTTTACCTTCTTGGACTTGGAAGAGGAGGGAGGTTGTTTTGCTGCTGGGGATATGGCCCTCCTCCTTCTTCTCCCACTCTTTGGTGTGCTGGACTTCTTGGCAGGAGACTTCCCTTTCTCTTCTGGCTAAACACTTGTTTGAAATCCATTCCAAAACAAAAAATAGGGTCATGCCATATTCCTTATTTTCAGCAACTCTTGGATCAACAGTTGGATAAGTCCATGGTGAGATAGTCTGCCAACAATATTGGTTGTCTAGGCTTTCACTTGGTGTGCCATATTTCCCAACCTTCTGTGTAAGTAAAAGGGCAAATTGAGTGGGATTTTACCTGTGAAGTGGTTCATTATCTTGAAATGGTAGATCATGGCTCTGTTATATCTTCCTTCACATGTTAGGTAAACCACAATGGCCTTCAGTAGTTGTTGCCACCTCTCTTCCAACCAGGATGATGGCACACTCTTCTTCCACACCATTCCTCTATGTTCAGGATTTAGCTAAGACCCGAATTCTACATCTTTTGGTATGGTGGTCTTAAACCATTTTTCTCCCATGCAAGGGAGTTCAATTTCTTCAGTGATTAGGGTTTCATCTATGTGAAATTCCTCCTTGCCTATAACTGCCTTTGAACCATCAAATGAGAGGGAAAACACCTCAGCTACCTACTGAAGGGAGCCTTGTATCTTTTCACAAAACTTGTAGCATCCAACCTTTGGGAAGATTTTACAGACCTCTAGATGTGCTTCCAAATAACTGATAGAGTCCCAGCTCCTGCCTAAGAGGAGGTCATCCCTTCTTCATCTTGATGAGTGCCTCTACTGGGTACCTGCAAAATAATTCTCAGTTCTGTATACAGTGTGTTAGTAGGTTGTTTCCTCAGAGATGGTTTTCCTGGTGGTGAGGGCTGATAAGCTTGAAAGTGAAATATGTTGGAGTCCTTTGGCACTGATTATGAGGGTTTGTGCTATCATGATGGATGTTGAGATCATAAGGTGATGGAAGCAGTTGATCGTCTTTATCTTTTTTCCCAAGCAATCATATCACACATCAGCCTAGGTACTCGATGGGATTTCTGCTGTTCTTTTGGATAGGTGGAAGAAAACTGAGGGTTTCCAATCCTATCAGTCCTTTGCCAATTTTATAACAACCTCTTTAACTTATTTACACATTTGGTTATGCAGGCTCAAGTCAATTTGGTGGTTTGTCATGCCCTCCACTGATTGTTCATCTTGCTTACAGGGTGTGATTTGACTATTTTATAACCATTTCCCTCTTTTGTCTTTTCAGTGGTTAATAATATTCCTGAATGTGTCTGCAAACCACCGAAAAGATAGCTTTCAGTGGCTGATGAAATGATATTCCTTTCTCCTAAGCCATCGGAACTGTTATCCTAGATTCATGGTGAAATCCTGCTTTCGACAGATAGTGGCCTTGCCGAAAAACCTAGTTTACTGCCAAAAGCCCGTCCTTCCGGTGGCTAATGAAATGTCCAGGATTTTTCCTAAGCCACCAAAAGCACTTTTTCCCCGACGCTTATCTTCCTGCTTTCAACGGTTAAAATATGCACTGAATTGTTTGATAAGCTGCCGAAAGCATCACCTTTTGGTGGCTAATGAGTTGTTTCGAGTCTCTCCTAAGCCACCAAAACCACCTTTACTAATATCGCTAGCTGCCTACTTTCGGCGGTTAAAATCCTTCTTGGTCTTCTCCCTAAGCTGTCGAAAGCAACACTTTTCGGTGGCTAATGAGTCATTTTAAGTCTCGCCTAAGCCACCAAAAGTGTTAATTTAATTCTACTTGCTCGCGCTACTTTCTATGGTTTACCTTCATCCTGTGTTCAACCGTTAGCTACTGAAACATAACTTTTCAGTGGCTAATGAGATATTACAAGCCTCGCCTAAGCCACCGAAAGCTAAAACTTCCAAATTTTTCAACCACGTCAAAAACAAAGACCTTCAATTTGTTAGGAATCCTCAGATGTTTCATTATATAAATCAAATTCTTCATACTATCAAAATAAATTTATTTTGGGAGATAACAGGACCTGATGTCCCCTCCTTATAGAATATACAATCTCTGTTTCGACCACAATAATCTTGTCTCATCTACCTTATACTCTTTTTGTTGTTGAAACAACCTGTCCTCTTGGATCTTTTTGAGGACTTCAATATAGAAACGGTCAAATCTGTTTTCCATCCTGATCCTATCATGCAAATCTGAATCGGTTTGGATAAAGGTTACCTCATATAACATATGATCTCATCGACTTAAAGTATCGACAATTTTATTCTTCTTTCCTTTTATATTATTTAATTCGAAATGGTACTTTCTAAGGAAGGCCAACCATATAGTCTTCTGGGCATTTAGATCTGGTTGGTCGAATAAATACTTCACGCTCACGTTTTCTGTCTTCAAAATAAAATTCTTCCCCATGAGGTAGTGCCTCCACATATACAGAGCGTGTATAACAACTGCTAGCTCAAGATCATGGGTGAGATAATTTTGTTTGTGTTCCTTTAATTTTTGTGACTCTTAACAGATCGCACAATCATTTGGCATGAGGACTCCTCGAAGTCCTTCTTTTTTTGCATATGTGCAAACAACAAAATCCCCATTGGGATTCACAATTCATAGTATCGGTGTAGTAGTCAAAAGATGCTTAAGATTCTAAAAACTTTCCTCGCACTTGGTTGTCCACAAAAACTTGTTTTCCTTATTTTGTAAGGTGGTCATGGGATAGGCAATCCTTGAAAATTTCTTGATGAAATTTTGATAGTAAGATGCTAATCCCAAAAATGACCTAATGTCTATGACAAAGGTAGGGGTAGGTCAATCCTCTATGGCTTTAATCTTTTCTGGGTCAACAACTATCCCCTTCTAAAAAATGATGTGACCTAGGTACTATATCTATGGTTTGTAAAAATCACACTTACTAAACTTAGCGTAAAGTTGGTGTTACCGTAACACCTATAGTATTATACAGAGATGCTCCTCGTGTTCTTATTCACTCTTTGGGTAAACTAGTATGTTTTCTATAAAGACCAATACAAACGTATCTAGGTATTTACTGAATATATTGTTCATCATGCACATAAAAATTTTCGGTGCATTGTTTAACCCAAAAAGAATTACTACAAACTCATAATGGTCGTATCGTGTTCGAAAGGTTTTTTATGTATATCTTCATTGCATATCCATACCTGATGGAATCTAGACCACAGGTCGATCTTTGAAAATATCTTTTCTCCTCCGATTTGATCGAACAAGTAATTGATCTTAGGCAGTTGGTAACGTTTCTTGATGGTCATCTTGTTAAGTTGGCAGTAATCGATGCACATTCTCATCATATTGTCCTTCTTCTTTACAAAAAGTATAGGTTCTCCTGAAGGGGACACACTCGGTAGGATATAACCCTTCTCAATCAACTCCTGTAACTGCAACTTGAGCTCCACCAATAATGGTGCGCCCATGCGGTATGGGGTTCCAAAGCCGGTACTGACCTTGGTGTGAGTTCTATGGAAAAATATAAGTCTTGTTTTGGTGGAAATCCTGGTATTTCCTCGGGAAATACATCCTTAAAGTCCACGAGAACTGGAAAGTCCTCAATGTGTTGTTCTCTCTCAGCTTCTACATCCTCGATGTTTACTACAAATAGTTTGCATCCCTTCCGTATATAGTTCTTCACTTGTAAGGTAGATATCTGTCGAACAGGAACCTTCTTAGGTATGCCTTGAACCTTTTTCTGATTCCCTTGGCTATTTGTTCACAAGATTGACTTGTTTAGACAATCGAGCATGACATGGTGTTGTTCCAACAAGTCCATGTCGATAAGTACATCATACAATCCTAAGGGTAAGATATTCGAATATATTTCAATAATAAAACCATTCAAGTTTACCTCATAGTCTCTCACTATTTCTGAAACCTTTCTTTTCCTACCAGTGTCTAATTGTACCATCCATGGTTTCTCATGTTTTACTTTGTCTAATTTACATGTTTCAACAATTTTGGGTGATACATAGCTTCGCAAGCACCGGGATCAATCAAAATTGAAATAGAAGTGTTTGAAACCTTACCTTCTATTTCAACAATAGTGGCCTGATGGTGTTCTTGTCAGCCATCAAGTGCTGCATAAATCCTTGGTGTTCTAGCCATGTCGGCCTCTATAGTTGGGTCTTCCTGTAGATTGTGTAAGACTCCACCAGTCTTGTTTGAAAAATATCTGGCATAATGGGGTCCTTGGCATTTCAAACAGCTAACCTGTAGCGAGGAAGCTTTGGCTCAGTCATTTGCTGCTGGTTGGTTGGTATTTGGTGCAGGCACATTTGGTTTTGTACCTGTCTTGTTGAGGTTTATGTTTCCTGGAAAACTATTGTTCTATTTTCTGTAAGGTGGTGGTTTAAAACTAGGTTTGTGGTTGTCTGAGAAGGTCCTAGACCTGCCTCAACTTATGTTTATGTTATCTTTCCTAATTTTTCCATGACCATAACTAATCCTAGATTTGTGTAAGGTAATGTCCAAATTTTTGGGCATGTCAAACTCAATTCTCTCTTGAAAATTGGGAGGAAGACATCCAAAAAACTATTGTATCTTCACTTTTTCGTCCTTTATGTAAGGAACGTAATGTAACAGGTCCAAAAATATTTTAATGAAGGAATCCATGGTCATGGATCCCATCCTTGACTCATGAAATTATCTCACTTTCCTGTCAAAGAATCTCTAAGACATTTATTTCTCCTGAAATATTCTGCGAAAGTTACTCCAGATTATTTCTTTTAATTCATCTTTTTCGGTATTCTTTATGTCTCTCCACCATCTAGCTTCTTTTCCATTTAAATTATAGATGGCTAGAAGGTCTTTCATTTCAATAGAGTAGTTGTGAAGTCGGAATTATTTTCTCATACCTAGAAGCCATTCTTCATCTTTCTCCTCGGTATTCATCTCTCCTTCATAGGTTGGGGCTTTTATCTTTTGAAATTGTCCTTGGAGGTTGTCATCATTTTTCTACCTCTTTCTGCAAGTAGAAAGTGAATTATCACTGGAAATACTGTGATAATCTCTTTCTAGAAGCTCAGGTGTGTGCTCTTCTTTTCCCCCTTCCCTTGGGTTGCTGACCTGTTTGCGATGATTATTTAATTTATATTTATTGGTTGAATGGGTAGGATGTCCATGCGGGATTCCTCCCGTCATGTTCTGAAAAAAAGCTTCATTGATTGCTTGCTTCTCTTTTCTTTCATTCATATTTTCATCTTTAAAGCTTTGTAGGTCTTCTTGTAGACTCTGTATGTTTTTCATAAGATTGAAATTTAATTCTACCACCAGTTCTTCTTCCCGCGTCGGGGAATTCATATTTCCTTGTTGGCTGTTGTCTTCTTCTATATTCATGATCTGGATTGTTCTTTAAATCCTGCAACTAAGCATTTAGTAACAAATAATTTTATGTTAGTTAACAAAATTTCAAATATAGTTTTGAATTGTTTATTTCTACAACGAATGTTTTGTAGCACCCATTAGGTCTCTTAGTGTTTGAATATGGGATTTGATACCACTTGTAATGTCCCTAAAATCCATAAATAAACAAAAAAATTGTAGGCTAATATATTGCTAGATCTTAAGGACAGCTTCATTTTTATTGTGGAATAGAAGCTTGTTCGGAGAACTAAGCCTAAGTTCTGTCTGTTGTTTTCTTTGTGTGTTTTTCATGTATTTTGATGATGTCTACATATTACTATTCTATACTTCGATGCGCTTTTAATTTACTTTACCTATCTGTTTTATATATTGACACTATCGATACTTACTCTATTTTATGTCTTACTTTCATTTTACATGTATTTAATTATTTATTGTTCATTATGAAGAGGCTGACTTACCTTTGTATGTCAAGGGGTGGAGTGGAGGGGTTTCCGTCCCTTAATGCTTCACTTGGAAACGTATGGATTCCTATGCTACGAGGTTTACTTAGTTCATTTTGAACTAATGCGTGTGTTCCTATTTAACTGTAGGTGTCATTCCTATGCTCTAAGGCTTGCGGACGTGACAGAACAGAGTCCTAGAATCTACAACTATTCGAACCTAAAAAATGCTAATCCTATGCTCAAACTATAGAAGGAAAGGGTTCTAAGATTAAAGGTCACAGTACATACTTTGTAAGCAATGATAAGGGCTTTATACTATATGCATGTTTTTCTTTTAAACTATGGTTATGAGGGTTAAAACCTTGTTTATAAATCCTTTATATTTTATACCATCATGGAGGGTTATGTTATTGCATACATATGTAAATAAACTATAGAATATAACGTTGGAAGCTTATGGAAGGTTTTACGAAATTTATGGAAATAGTTTGAAGCCAAACTATAGGCTTGTGGGTTTTGATCTAGATGAAGGTGGCGGCCAGGTTGGCACATTGAATGCACCTCGTATTGCACAGGTTTCTTGCCTTGTGCATTCGTTAGGGTTTTGATTAGTCATTCATTTGTTCTTTGCTTGTTTTAGAATGAGGTATCGCTCTAGGTGGGAGATGCGCATACCATACAGAGCAACTAGTTTTCCCAAGAGAACGTTGGAAGGTATGCCATTATTCTGTTTGATTTCACCTTTTAAGTTTGGTTTGGTCTTACAGTCATGGAATACTTCTAACGATGATTTGGTTTCACTGTTTTGCAGGTTTAGGTAGCATAGGTGCTCTGCATTTGAAGGGCTGAGATTTTGGGTTGCCTGCGCAACCATCCTGGGTAATCCCCATGTATAGAAAATGGCATGTACCCAATGTTGAACTTGATGTGTTATCATATGGTTTTGATTCTGGGTATGGAAGATGTTTGGTTGTAAAACTATTTTGTTGTTTGGTTTGGGCTTTGGGGTTCCATCAATTTGGTTGTGTATTTATTTAAATGCGACCATTAGAGGAAATATCAACTCAAAATGGGCCTTTCAACCCTAATAGCATAATTTAAAAGTGGGTCAGTGGCAGGCATTAATAGCATAATGGTCACAAAAAGTGGGTCACTGGCAGGCATTAATAGCATAATGAGTTGAAATTTAAAAGTGGGTCAATGGAAGGCATTAATAGCAAAAGGGTCGCATGTTGAAGCCAGGGATTAAAAGTGGGTCAGTGGTAGGCATTAATAGAATAACTTTGAAATCATGGATAGGCTCTCGACTTTCACACATTATGGTAATTTGATAACTTTGTAATTGTTTTGTAGATTTGTTTGCTGCGTAAATATAATGTTCTGTTTCTTTGATTTTAATAGTTTAAATGTTTGTTATGTAGATAGATATTTTGAGAGTTAAGTCTGTGTTTCACTGGAAAATTAAATGTGCTAGTACTTCGTTTGGTTTATAAATCTAAGTTTGGATTCAAAGGTATTCGATCCCTGGACTGGAATTTTTTATAATTTATTTATTTAATAATTATATTAATGTTGGAACAAAGTTTTAAAATGTGTTTGTTTATCACAAGATTCAATTAGTTCAATTTTGTTTAAGCTCTGTTTTAATTTATAATAAGGTCATAGGCATGTGCAAGTTCTTTATGAAAATATACTTAGGGTTTTAATTTTAGTAAAAATGTTGACAAATATCTGGTGATTAGTTTATCTAGAAACAAGGTGTAAATTTAATTTAAACTACTGACATCAATCTTCTAGAAACTATTTAAATATAATGCTAAGAGAAATTTCAACTTTAAAACCTATGTAAGAATTTAAAGCCTGAGTTTTAAGTTTAAACAAATGCAACAACTTGGAACATAAAAATTACCCTAGAAAATTATCTAAGGCATTACAGGCCGAGTTTTATATTTAAACAAATCAAATCAATCTGAAGCATCCATTCAAATTTCATATCTTCAATCCAGAGCATAATAATTATAAGTAGATTCTATAAACATGATTTCTAGAACTTGAGATGGTAGAATCCTCATACCTGCAACTATTCAACTTGTTTAATGGCTAAAAATCCTACACACTTAAACACACATCATTAATAAAAACTAATTATCTCTAATCTTAGATCTATTAACCGGGTAACTTGGGAACTACCACGTTCCTCCCAACCATGACCCGGAACCATTCCTGGTTCTAATCTGGATCCCTCGAAGCTGGCTCCAACATGCAAGTATTCTAGAGCTCCTAAAGTTGAGGCTTCTCCTCGTTGGAATATCAGGTTCTGTATAATATGGCTTTTCTTTTGGAAATGCTCTCCAAAATTCCTTAGGCAAATAATGATTAGATCCCCAAGCCTTCCCTTAGCTTGGGTCTTTATAGACAATATTTAGGAAAAATGGCAGTTGGTTTAAAACTTCAGTTAGATCAATAATCCATTATTTTCTTGAAAATAATCTTTAATTTATTTATGTTGAGTTAATAATTATTTTGCTCAACTTAGGAACTCTTTTACTAGTTCCTAATTTAGGATTAAATATTTATTTAATCATTTTAGTAAATAATAATTGCATAGACTATTTATTCATTATTTATAGTTATCCTTATTTATTTATATTTAATATATATACTTATTCTTTTATTCATAATATATATGATCTATATTTTTTTTTTTCCGTAAGAAAAAAAACTGATTATTTTAATCAAAAAGCTATATACAAAAGTATGTATTGGTCCTACTTCTCGCAGAGTTACATCTTGATGTCACATCATTTCTGATGTATTTTCTTCTTTTGTACATATCAGACAAAATAAAAGCCATGATAAGTCAAAAGAATGTCTGTAATAAGATTCTCCCATGAAAGTTTCCGATTGGAACAAAACTAGAAGGAACTATTTTCCTTCTTTTGAGCATACTGAAAATAGAGGAACTATTCTCAACAATTTTCTCCCATTGGGAGCTTCCTTCCTTATAGAAACGGTTACTTCCTGATTGAGAAAAAACTATCCAAAATTTAGTAAAGAAGTATTATTGAGACAAAATCAGAAAAGGCCCATCATTAGAGAGAATATGAGGTCAAAAATGGGCCTCCTAAGAGATGTACTACAAAAATATAAGATATATTAAAATATTATGAGTTAGAGGTTTTATGGGGTAGGTATATATGACAACTCATCTCCTACACTACTTTTTATGCACAATATAAATAACCATGGTTGAGTTATTTTTCTAAAAAGACTATAAATAAAATTAATAAAATAACTCTACAATGATGTGACTAAGATTCATTGTAAATTCCCAAAAAATTATTGTCCTTTAGCATTTATTTGTATTGAATTTGTAAATTAAATTAAACAAAAATGAATTTAATTTATATGCATAACTAACATATTTTTTTCATATAAATATCATTCATGAATTTAATTTATTTTAAAAGTACAAGATTTAATATATATATATATATATTAGTTTGACATTATGATATTAAATACAATTGAGTGAATATATAATTTAAAATTAAAAAACATGAAAATGACAATATTTATTTTATAAAAAATGTGAAAAAACATTTTTATGAATTATGAGTACTTTACTTGAAAATGACAATAATATTATTTTATGAGAAAGTGAATTGTGAGTACTTTACTTGAAAATAACAATAATATTATTTTATGAGAAAGTGTGAAATGACTTTTATTGTGAGTACTTCACTTTATGACTTAAAAGTACTTGTACCACTACCTTGGTTAACTATGGGTTTTCATCCACCATAGAAAATGTGACAAATAAACATTCTTAACTCATTCAATGCCACCTCAACCATGGTGGATGATGTCATCTACTAGAATGTAATTGGTTGATTTTTATAGTACATTTTGGTCCTTTTGAGGCCCATTTTTGACCTCAAATTCTCTCTAATGGGTAGTACTCATTGGCCTCTGTCTCCTTTTTCTCTATGATTTTCTAGGTTCTTCATTGCAGATTTAGTCCTGCCTTTGATATTTTGTCCACCTCCATGTTTCGCTCCCTCTAGACATGTTTGAACGAGATTGATTCAAAATTTGCAAGGGTCCTGTTAAATTTTTCAACAAGTGTATTTCATGATGTGTTTCTGCATCTTTGAGTCTTATTTATCCAATTTATTACAACCATAGAACCACCAAAAACTTGTAGCATTTTGCAGTTCCTTTCAATTGCAAAGCATAGGAGAAGATTAAGAGTCATAAGTTTAGCATAATTGTTTTGGTTCCCAATCCCATTGATATTTGGAAATGATGATTTGGGTTTAAGAAGAGGGTGGCTCCTCCCCCACATTTCGAATTTTGAGAAGCACCATCAAAAAAGGCCCAAGGGGTGTTTTTTCCAACTTTTCGGGAGTGATGATTCTTGGATTGTGACTGTTCTTTGTTTGGAGGAAGTAAGAGAGGATGTCTAATCTGTTACTTGCTACTTCTTCTAGAGAGATGGCTTTTTCAAGGAAGATGACCCTGTTTCTGGCTAACAAGATTCCCCATATGTGGATGAGAGGAAGGGCTCTAATCTGAATGGTTTGGGGAGAGGATGACCAAATTTTCCATGCATCTTCCACTGTGTGACCTTTCCAATTTGAACTGGAGGAGGTGAGAGATTTGGAATTCTCCCATACCTACTTGGAGAAGGTACAACTTAGGAAAATATGGTTTGTGTTCTCCTCGTTGTCTTTGCATAAACTACAACAACTGGGGCCTGCAATCTGTCTTTTCTATAGATGATCCCAAGTAGGAATTTTATTTGCGAGAGTGCACCAAGTAAAAAAAATTTCCTTTAATGGGCATTTGAGCTTCTAGATACCCCCTGCCACCATTTCTAGTTTTCTTGAAAGTGTTGTAAGCATATTTGTTGATATCCAAGCTTAGGGGTGTATTTCTCATGTTGAACCTTCTCCCAGATCAACTTATCTGCTCTGTCGGTTATTTGATTGTGTGAATATTGCAGAGCTAGGGTGTATTGGTCCCACTTCCTAGACCATCGGTTTGGTAGTTCTAGATCCTGACTTTACTTCCATCCTTGATGCCATATGTTGGTTGAGATAGGATCTGCTATTTGATTCAAGTGAAAAAACCCTTTCTGATGAATCAGTTGAATTAATTGATGTGGTAGTAAGTGGTTTTGTGAGAATCCTGGCCATGGGTCCACTCCAATTATTACTTTTGTGCCATCACCTACCTTCCAGACAAGCCCTTTTGAGATGAGTGGAAAGGATTAGCATAAGGATTTCGAAATGATTGAGCCATTTGGTAGATTTATGTTTCCCGTGTCTCTGATCCAATCTAGAAGAGGATTTGGTGATATGTATTTATGGATGATGACTTCTGTCCACAAACTTTGAGTTGAAATGAGCTGCCAACCTACTTTTGCAGCGAGGGCCTTTGGAAAGAAAAAGTGTTTTTTATGCCCCAACCTCCCATCGATTTTGGCCTGACGATTTGGTCCCATTTTACCCAAGCGAGTACCTTTTGCTCTTTTTTCCCTGACCATAGAAAAGTAGTGCAAATTATTTTTGTTTTATTCATGATTGACTTAGGGATCCATGCCAGTGCCATCTAATAAATTGGGATTTCTTATAGGACTGATTTTATCAGTACTAGCCTACCAACTCTTGAGAGCCATCTATTACACCAATTATTAACTATGGATTCCAGTTTGGCTAGCAGCAGGTTCCAATCCTCTTTCTTGTAACAATTTGGTTTGAGTCTGAATCCCAGGTATTTAATTCCATCATCCAAGAAGAACTATTGATAGGGGAATAGCTCATGAAAAAAACTATGGAATTCCTCTTCCAAATTGATTGTTGTGATTGAGGACTTTTGAAGATTTATTTGCATACATGTAGCTTTACAAAAAAAGATTAGAATTTCTGAGAGTCTTTCTGCTCCTCTAATTGAATCGTTGCAGAATATGATGATGTCATCCATGAACAGAAGGCGTGTGATGTTTGGGTTTGTGGCAATCTTGATTCCTTCAAAAATTCCTCTCCTTTTAGCATCTAGAAGGGCTCTACTTAGAAATTTCACGACTAGTAAGAAAAGCAGAGGGGAAAGAGGACATCCCTGTCTTAAGCCTTGTTCGGAGTGGAAGAAATGGGATGCTGCTCCATTGATGAGGACTACAAAGGAGGCAGTTGAGATACATGCAAAAATCCATTTTATGAAAGAGTAATTGAACCCCATATGTGTGAGGAGCAGCCTGAGGTATATCCAGCTTACTCTGTCAAAAGCCTTAGAGAGGTCAATTTTTAAGATAGCCCCATTTTCTTTTTTATTTTTGCACTATGAAGGCCCTCTTGAGAAAGCCCAATAACTTCATGAATTTGTCTGTCCTCCAAAAATCCAAACTGTTCCTTTGATATGAGTTTTGAGAGTACCTTCCTAAATATTTGTGCAATTATTTTGGTGACCACCTTATAAGTAATGTTGCACAGAGAGATGGCCTGTAGTCTTCCATACTTTTTAGGTTATTCTTTTTTGGGATTAGTTTTAGGAAGGTTGAGTTCAGGGGGAGATGGAGGATACCATTTACTCTTGTTTCCTCTACCAATTGCAAAAGGTCTAAACCAATAATATCATACCTATTTAGAAAGAATTCCACTGTCCACCCATCAGGACCTGGGCTTTTGTCCTTTTGGAAGATATTTAATGTTGCTTTCAGCTCCTCCTCTGATACCTCTTCCATTAGCTCCATATTATATTCCTCATTAATGATTTTTGGAAATAATTATGATATTCGGATTACTTCAACGATGGTTGCTTGTTGATTTTATTTGAAGATATTTTTGAAATAGTTCTTCCCTGTCTCTGCTAGGCCCTCAAAAGTTGTTGGTGTCTCATTGTTTTCTTTTTTTAGCTCCCAAATGGTGTTTTGTTGTTTCCTTCCTTTTGCAAAAGCCTGGAAGAATTTTGTATTATCGTCACCACATTCCATCCATATTGCTCTACTTTTTAGCCTCAAAACCTCCTGCCTTTCCTTTTTTTTTAAATTCTAGAGGCCTCCAAAGAGTATAGTTTCTCTCTGTCATCTTGTGTGAGGAAACCCCCTCCATATTTGTTTTGTAGCTCTTTCAAATTCTCCTCAATTTGGTTGATTGTTTGTTTGTCCTGATCCTTCTTTTTGGCAGCCCAATCCTTGAGAATCTTTTTTATTCTGAGTAGGTTTTGAGAGAAATGTACACCGGCCCTTGTACCATTTCCTGCTTGGTAGGGCAGCCAATTTGAACGGATGATTTGAATTACCTCTTCATTTTTTAGCCATGCAAAGCAGAGCTTGAAAGGACTGGATGAATTTTTTGGTTGCTTTCGGATTTCCAGGCAAATAGGTAGATGATCCGAGTCTGCTCTTGAGTCCACCCATTGTTTAAACATGAATTCTTCCTCCAGGAGGTCTTCTGTTATCAAGAATCTGTCCAATCTCTTCGTTATTAGTTCTTCTCCCACCCATCTATTTGTCCAGGTTGGTTTAAAATTTTGAGGATCTAGGTCTATCAATTTTAATTCCAGCAAGATGTTGTTGAAATAAGGGGCTAAAGGGTCTATTCTTTCCTTTGGCCCCCAGATTTCATGATCTCCCAAGGTGAAATTGAGATCCCCTCCAATGGTCAAGTTCCTTTCTTTTATAAGCCTAGATTTTCTGAAGGACTCCCAGAATTCTGTTCTGTTGATATAAGGCCCATAGATGTTTACAATTGTTAGGGTTAGGTTTGTCTCCACCGAGAAGAGTTGTGCTCCTATCCCTAGAGAGGACCCCCAAGTGTTTGTACAACGTATACAGGATTTCTTCCATCCTATTGATAAACCTCCTAAGTGTCCTCTTGCACTCTGTGCTGTAAATGAATAAATAGGTAAGATTGAGGATAATAGGTTTTCTACTTCCAGTTCTAGTGCCATAGTTTCTTGTAGAAGGATGAATTTTGGTGTTTGGACCGAGATCATCCTCTTGAGGGAAAGTTTTTTCTGGGTAATTTCCAGAACCCTACAATTAAGAGAGAGTAATTTCATTTTGGAACCCCATCTGGGGATTGCACCGCTCTAAGTGCCCCAAAAAGGGTTTGTTGTCTTCCGCTTTCCTGGTCCTTGAGGGCCTTACTTTGTGCCGTAAAGAGATTGGAAGGTCTTCCTCTTCCTCTTCCTTTGGAAGTGATGTTAGGGTTTACTCCAATACCTTTGGGAGGGATTTTTTGATTCATCGAGGCTGGAACATCCCTTGCTCGAAGGTGGAAGCAAATGGAAGTGGATGTGTTAGAGGGTGCGGGTTTTGTGGAGGGAGGGGAGGCTACCGAAGTGGGGGTCAAATATGTTGATCAAGGGGAAGAGGGGGAACAGTTTGGGGCAAGGGTGGTTCTGGTTGTGAGGGGAGAAATCAATTTTGTTTCTTCATTTAAAGATAAAACATGCAAATGTTTGCTTAATGTAGAGGGATTCATACTCGATGAGGTTGACAGATTTAGGTGTTGCTCTAGATGATGTGTTGGTAGAGATCCCCTGAATTCTTCCGCGGCCATTTCCTCAACCTGTTCCAGCAGCTGTCCTAGAATTTATAAAGCATGTTGTTCTCCCGCCATGCCTTGATCCGTTGTGGTGCCTTCTGGGCTTGATTCCTCTATTCCCCATCTAGACCATTTCTTCCTTATCAATGTTGAGGGCACGTAGTTTAGAAAATTTTTGGCTAGGTGTCGTGTTTCATGACATTTGTGACAGCAGAAAGGAAGACCTTCGTAATCCAACATCTACTTCCTTGTCTTGGTTTCCCAAATTAGGTTTATGTGATCTCAGAGACTGGTTCTGATGATCAAAGAGACCAAAATTCTTGCTACCTTCCTTATTCTTGTTTGCTGATAAGAGAGGTCTGCCTCAATGAACATTCCCAGCGCTCGACCGATATCACCAAGCAAGGTTGGGTTCTAAAATTCCCAAGGTAATCCTGGAAGCCAGACCCAAACTAGAATTGTGTCGAGCCTTTCTGTGTCTGCATCGAATAGTGGTGACCACCTCTTCAACTGGAATAGTATTTTTCCGTAAGTCCAAACTTTCTTAAGGATTAAATTTGCATCCTCTCTACGGCCAAAGTGAAAACCGAACCATCATTTTTCTAAAGGAGTGATTTTGAGGTCCTTTCCTTGGAAGCTCGTCCAATTCTTTCTAACCCAGTCTTCCATTTTTCCTTGAGAAGGGTTTCATCCTCTTATTTTCCCAACTAGGGCCATCCTTTCCATTTCTTGGGCTTCTGCCATGGATACGTTGACTCCGCAGATCAGGTTCACAGTTCCTCCGGAGGGGTTTAGGCAGCGATTTTTCCGCTTTTTGGAGCCTGGTATTTTACCTTCCGAGCTTCTATCTGAGTTTGCGCCTTCCCCTTCCTCATTAGGTATTTGTGGTGGTATGCTCAAAAAACCTTCCTACAGCCCTAAATTTTGTGCTTCTATTTCTGATGCGGGGGCGTGCTGTTCAAAGAAGGAGTCTATCTCCCTATGTAAAACACTATCCTACTGCAATGGACCTTGTTGTGGTAACAGTTGGAAGATTTCACTATGGTTCATTACTGCATCAGAGGCGTAAAGGTTTGTACTAGAGGGAAATAAGGTAAAAGGTGCTCCTCCTAGAGAGGGATTTAGTGGTCGAGCTGCGAAGTACCCAAGCACCCCCTCCTCAGTGAAAGGCGGTGTGACCAGAACCCTAGCTTCATTTCCAGCTGGAAGTTTCTCTAATCTGTCCTGTATCGATGCCGAAGACAGGATCCGATAATTTATGGGGTCGAAAAAATGGCTAGCCCTTGCCACGGGTCCTCCGTGTAGTCCACCATTTCCTCTTTTACAGTCAGACCTTTGCTGGGATCCATGCTGACCAGGACCGCTCCTCCACCAGTTAAAGTAAAAACATAAAAAAATTTCCATTTCTCCTTTGCTGCTGCTTCCGGTTTTTTTCTCCCTGTCCTCCGTGGAGCCCTCATGGGCTCTAGCCTACACCTCCTTCATTGACCGCGAGCCACAAATTCATGACCACTGTAGAGCTCCCCCAACTTCATATATCATATATGAACTATATATATTATTGTTAACATTTATTTATGCATCATGTAACATGATGTCATTTACATGATGTTTTTATCAACTTATACTATTTCTTTTATCAAGGCCTTAGGTAGGTTTGGTCAACTAAGTTAGGAAGCTCTAGATCATCCTTGCATGTTGGATTATCTCATGTATCGTTGTATTTCTTCAGTACTTTAAGAGAAGTAGATTCAAAATTTCATTTAATCAACTTAAAAATAAGTAATATAAGGTTGGTGCTTTTCAGAGTCATTCTCACTCAACACAATTAATTTCAGTAACTCCTAGCGTTATTCAGAGCCCAAGCTCAATGCTAAAAACTAGGAGTTACACTTAGTGCAATTCTAGAGCCTCTCACTCAACACTAACGCTAGGATGTAATTTTATAATACACCTAGGGATACAATGGCCAAGGATTTGATGCTCCAAAGTGTATGCTCAACATCAATTTGAAATGCTCTTGGGCTTATGCCCAACACTTCCAATTCTTATAATTCATGTGCTCCAGAGCTTATGATCAACGCAAAATGTCATAACTCATGTTCTCTAGAGCTTGCACTCAACACAAAATCTAATCACTCATGTGCTCCAGATCTTGTGCTCAACACAAAATCTCATCACTCATGTGCTTCAGGGTTTTTGCCCAACACATTATAGAACTCAATCATGCATTCAATCTTCTAAACATTTTATCACAATAATCATCTCAGTATATGCATTAAGGTACATAACATAATACATCAATACATCGTACTATGAAAATTATATTTTTCCATCCGGGTCCATGCCCAACATATACAATCACACTGCATGATAATAAAACACATGCATCGGCTTACACCCAATATATCTAACTAAACATCATAACGCATGTGCAATGTGGAATTATGCCCAATATACAAACATAAACATCAAAGTAACACATGTGCAATGGGACTCATGCCCATCATAGTTAAGTTCGAAATTCAGGATATTACATCCCTCCCCACTCAGAACAACACATCCCTGTGTTCTAGGGACTAGAAATGAAGTCATGAAACAAGGCAAGGTAAGCCTCTCTCATGGTGGCTTTATTCTCCCAAGTGGTCTCATCGGCTTCAAAGTGCTTCCATTGCACTTTCAGCTGGACTATGGTGTGCTTCCTAAGTTGTACTTCTCTTTTGTCTAGAATATGAAGCGGTTTGGGTACAAATTCCCCTTCAGGTTCCAACTGTAATAAGGACTAATCAATAACATGTTTAGTATAATATACCTATTTATTTAATAAAGATGCGTGGAAAACATTACGAACCCTTATATGAGCAGGTAGAGATAATTCATATGCCATTGGCCCTCTCTTGGCCAGTATCTCAAAGTTTCTGCAAAATCTTGGTGCCAATTTTCTACATCTTCCCAAGCTCAATGAGCTTCTCTTTTCTTTTACTTTTAAGTAAACATGTTCGCCGATTTGATAATATTTATCTTTTATTTTCTTATCCGCATAACTCTTCTGGCGTTCTTGCGCTTCTTTAAGGTTCTGTTGTACTTTGGTGACCAGCTGTTCTAGGTCCTTTAGTAATTCTGGCCCTAACATGAGCCGGTCCACAGGGTTATCCCAAGTAACCAGTGTTCTACACTTTCTTCCATAGACTACTTCGAAGGGACTCATCTTGGAGAAGGTATGGTATCTGTTATTATACGCAAACTCTGTGAAGTGTGGATAATCCTCCCACTTGCTGGGCTTATTCATAATATACATTCTATGCATGGCTTCCATAATCTGGTTTACCCATTCTGGCTGCCTGTCTGTCTACGGGTGATAAGAAGCACTAAAATTTAACTATGTCTCTAAACCAGAGAATAAATATCTCCAAAAGTTACCAGTAAACTTTGAGTCTCGATCCGAGATGATTTCCTTGGGTATGCCATGAAATCTTAATGTCTCCTTTAAGAATATGTTGGCAATGTGAACTTCCTTGTAGGTTTTGTTAACTGGGATAAAGTGTGCCACTTTAGATAACTTGTCAACCACTACAAAGATGTAATCCTTTTTATTTTTTCTCTTTGGTAGCCTTGTAATAAAATCTATACTACTGATCTCCCACTTCCATTTCGAAATGGGTAACGGCTGTAGTAATCCCGAAGGATGTTGGTGCTCATCTTTAACTAGTTGACATTCTTGAAATTTTGCAATGAATAATGCTATGTCGGCCTTTAACTTAGGCTAGAAAAAGTGTTTCTTTACTACTGATATCATATTTTGATATCTCGGATGCCCCGAGTAGGGTTTTCGATGTAATTCCATTAGGATGCTGGACATGATGTCCCCTCCTTCTGGAACATACAATCTCTCTTTGGACCACAATAGTCTTACCGCGTCTACCTTATACTCTTTTTGTTATTGAAACAACTCGTTCTCTTGAATATTTTTGGGGACTTCAACATAGAAATGGTCAATTCCATTTTCCATCCTGATCGTGTCATGCAAATCTGAATAATTTTGGATTAAGGTTACCTCATATAACATATGAACTCATCAACTTAAAGCATCGGCAATTTTATTCTCCTTTCCCTTGATATGATTTAATTTGAAATGGTACTCGCTAAGGAAGGCCAACCATCTGGCGTTCCTAGAATTTAGATTTTTTGGTCGAATAAATACTTCATAATCATGTTGTCTTTCTTCAGAAGAAATTTCTTCCCCATGAGGTAGTTCCTCCACATCTTCAAGGCATGGATAATGACTACTAGCTCAAGATCATGGGTGGGATAATTTTTTTTGTGTTCCTTTAATTTATGCGACTCGTAATAGATCGCGCAATCATTCTACATGAGGACTCCTCCAATTCCTTCCTTGCTTGAATCTGTGCAAACAATGAAATCCCCATTGGTATTTGTGATTCGAAGTATCAATACAGTAGTCAAAAACTACTTAAGCTTCTGAAAACTTTCCCCGTACTTGGTTTTCCACAAAAACTTGCTTTCCTTGTTTTGTAAGGCGGTTATGGGATAGGTAATCCTTGAAATTTATCGATGAACTTTCGATAATAACCTACTAATCCCAAAAATGACCTAATGTTTGTGACACGAGTAGGGGTAGGTCAATCCTTTATGGATTTAATCTTTTGTGGGTCAATGGCTATCCCCTTCTCGGAAATGATGTGACCTAGGTACTGTATCTGTGGTTCGTAAAAATCACACTTACAAAACTTAGTGTAAAGACCGTGTTATCATAACACCTATAGTACTATGCATAGATTCTCCTCATGTTCTTCTTTACTCTTTGAATAAACTAGTATGTCATCTATTCAGACCAATACAAACTTATCTAGATATTTACTGAAGATATTGTTCATCATGCACATAAAATTTGTCGGTGCATTGGTTAACCCAAAAGGAATTACTACAAACTCATAATGGTTGTATCATGTTTGAAAGGTCATTTTATGTATATCTTCATCGCAGATCCATAACTGATGGTATCTGGACCGCTGGTCGATATTTGAAAAGATATTTTCTCCTCCAACTTGATCAAACAAGTCATCAATTCTAGGGAGTGGGTAACGATTCGTGATGGTCATCTTGTTAAGTTGGCAGTAATTGATGTACATTCGCATCATACCGTCCTTCTTCTTTATAGAAATTATAGGTTCTCCACAAGGAGACACACTCGATCGGATATAACCCTTCTCAATCAACTCCTGTAATTGCAACTTGATCTCCACCAATTATGGTGCGCTTATGTGTTATGGGGCTTTCAATGTCAGTATTGACCCTGGTGTCAGTTCTATGGAAAAATCTAAGTCCTGTTTTTGTGGTAATCTCGATATTTCCTCAGGAAATACATCCTTAAATTCCACGAGAACCGGAAAGTTTTCAATTTGTTGTTCTCTCTCATCTTCTTCATCCTAGATGTTTACTACAAATAGTTTGCAGCCCTTCCTTATATGGTTCTTCGCTTGTAAGGAATATATCTATCTAACGAAAACCTTCTTAGGTATGCCTTGAATCTTTGTCTAATTCCCTTGGCTATCCGTGCACAAGATTGACTTGTTTAGATAATCGATCATGAATGGTGTTGTTCCAACCAGTCCATGCTGATAAGTACATCGTACGATCCTAAGGGTAATATATTCAAATCTATTTTAGTGATAAAACTATTCAATTTTACCTCACAATCTCTCACTATTTCTAAAACTTTTCTTTTTGTACCAGTGGCTAATTGTACTAGCCATGGTTTCTCATGTTTTACATTGTCTAGTTTACATGTTTCAACAATTTTGGGTGATACATAGCTTCGACAAGCACCGAGATCAATCAAAATTTAAATGGAAGTGTTTGAAACCTTACCTTCTATTTTGACCATAGTGGCTTGATGGTCTTCTTGTCGGCCATTAAGTGCTGCATAAATTCTCGATGTGCTATCCAGGTCCTCTACCATTGGTCATTCTTGTAGATTATGTAATACTTCACCTGTCTTGTTTTGACAATCTCTGGAATAATGGGGTCCTTGGAATTTCCAACAGTTAACCTATAGCGGGGCAGCTTTGGCTCCTCCGTTTGCTGCTGGTCGATTGGTATTTGGTGCATGAACATTTGGCTTTGTAGTTGTCTTGTTGACGTTTTTGTTGGCTGGAAAACTGTTGTTCTATTTTCTGTAGGGTGGTGGTTTAAAACCAGGTTTGTGGCTGTCCAAGAAGGTCCTAGACCTATCTTGACTTATGTTTATGTTATCCTCCCTAAGTTGTCCATGCTCATAACAAATCCTATATTTTTGTAAGGTAGTGTCCAAATTTTTGGGCATGTCAAACTCAATTCTTTTTCGAAAATTGGGAGGAAGACATCCTAAAAACTGTTGTATCTTCACTTTTCTGTCCTTTAAGTAAGGAACATAATGTAATAGATCCAAAAATATTTTCATGAAGGAATCCATGGTTATGGATCATATCCTTCATTCATGAAATTATTTCACTTTCCTATCAAACAATCTCTCAGACATGTATTTCTCCTAAAATATTCTACGAAAGTTACTGCATCTGATTTCTTTTACTTCATCATTTTTGGAATGCTTTAGGTCTCTCCACCATCTAGCTACTTTTCCATTTAAATTATAGATGGCTAGATGGGCTTTCATTTCACTAGAGTAGTTGTGAACTAGGAAGTATTTTCTCATACCTAGAAGCCATTCTTCAACCTTCTCCTCGGTATTCATCTCTCCTTCACAGGTTGGGGCTTTTATATTTCAAAATTATCCTTGGAGGTTATCACCATTTTTCTGACTATTTCTGCAAGGAGAAAGTGAATTATCATTGGAAATACTATGATAATCTCTTTCTGGAAGCTCAGGTGTGTGCTCTTCTTTTCCCCCTTCCCTTTGAAATTTTTATTCATATTGTCATCTTTGAATCTTTGTAAGTATGCTTGCAGACTCTGTATGGTTTTCATTAGATCAAAATTTAATTCTACCACCAATTCTTCGTTTTATGTTGGGGAATTCATATTTACTTGTCAGTTGTTGTCTTCATATGTATTCATGATTTGGATTGTTCTTTAAATCGTGCAACTAAACGTTTAGTACTAAAATAATTTTATGTTAGTTAACAAAATTTTGAATACAATTTTGAAATATTTATTTCTGCAATGAATGTTTGGTAGCGCCCATTAGGTCTCTTAGTGTTTGAATATGGGATCTGATACCACATGTAATGTCCCTAATATATATATATAAATAAAAATTTCATAGGCTAATAAATTTCTATATCTTACAGACATCTTCATTTTTACTGCGAAATAGAAACTTGTTCGGAGAACTAAGCCTAAGTTCTATATGTTGTTTTATTTGTGTGTTTTTCCTATATGATGATGATGTCTACATATTACTATTCTATACTTCAATGCACTTGTAATTTACTTTACCTGTCTATTTTATTTATTGACATTGTCGATACTTACTCTGTTTTATGTCTTACTTTAAATTTATGTGTATTTAATTATTTATTTTTCATTATGAAGAGGCTAACTTACCTCTGTATGTCAAGGGGTGGAGTGGCAGGGTTTCTATCCCTTAATGCTTCACTTGGAAAGGTAAGGATTCCTATGCTACGGGGTTTACTTAGTTCATTTGGAACTAATGCATGTGTTCCTATTTAACTGCAAGTGACTTTGCCTATGACCCTAGGCTTGAGGACATGATGGAAAGTCAGAGTCCTAATATCTACAACTATTGGAACCTAAAAAATGCTAATCCTATGCTCAAACTATAGAAGGGAAGGGTTGTAAGCCTAAAGGTCATAGTACATACTTTGTAAGCAATGATAAGGGGTTTATACTATATGCATGTTTTTTTGAAAACTATGGTTATGAGGGTTTAAAACCTTGTTTATAAATCCTTTATACTTTATACCATCGTGTAGGGTTATGTTATTGCATACATATGTAAATAAACTATATCATATAACGTTGGAGGCTTATGCAAGGTTTTAACAAAATTTATAGAAATAGTTTGAAGCCAAACTATAGTCTTGTGGGTTTTGATTTGGATGAAGGAGGCGGCCAGGTTGGCGCATTGAATGCACCTTGTATTGCGCGTGCTTCCCGCCTTATGCACTTTGTTAGGGTTTCATTGGTCATTCCTTTGGTCTTTGTTTTTTTGGGAAGGAGGTCTCACGCTCCAGGTTGGAGTTGCACATCCCATGTAGAGCAGCCAGTTTTCCCACGAGAACGTTGGCTGGTATTCCATTATTCTGTATGATTTCACCTTTTAACTTTGGTTTGGTTTTACAGTCCCTGCATACTTCTAACAATGATTTGGTTTCGCTGGTTTGCAGGTTTAGGTAGCATAGGTACTTTGCGTTTGAAGGGAACATCTTTTGGGTTACCTGGGCAACCATCCTGAGCAAGCCCCACGTATAACAAAGGGCATGTCCCCAATGTTGAAATTATTGTTTTATCATATGGTTTTGATTCTGGTTCTGGGAGATGTTTAGTTGTAAAACTATTTTGTTGTTTGGTTTGGGATTTTGGGTTCCATCAATTCGTTTGGGAATTTATTTAAATGCGACTGTGTAAACGTTTTTATATGGCCTTGTTATGTAATGTGATGTTTAACTTTTTAATAGAGACTCAGCTCTATGTTTTGGTTTACCATTTAATTATGTAATGGATTTTTTTGTTTTAAATAAATCTTTACTGGGTTTTTGTTGTGTTTAAAATGACTCTGTAAATTTTGCATGCATTTCTAAATGATAACAGTGCCATTGTTGTGCAATGGAACTTACGATGCCATGGTTTCATTAATTGATACGAATTGTGGAAATGTGGTTTAGTTGATGTGTTTGTCTATAAGGATGTTAATTTGTTTGATTTAAATGATTTAATCACTTTTTATGTGAAAGAGCTTAGCTCTGTCTGTAAGTTTAGATGTGGTGTATTGATAAATTATGGGCAGCTGTAATGGTTAAATCCTACATGAATAATGCATCCTGTGTAACGTGTTTGAATAGTTTTTTACTTTTACTTGTAGGATTCGATACTGGGTTTGGTTTGTTTAAAAAAGATCCCAACTGAGCTCTTAGCGATTCGAAACTGGGTCGAAATCTTGGTTGGGTTTAATGGTTTAGTTGTTTTTAAAACGTCGTGATTATACAGTTGCAGTTTTAATGGGTTCGACCTTGGGTCGCGTGGATACGTGTCTGTAATAATGGTTTTAATATTTATTTTGTTTAATATGTTTTATGTGGTGATTATCGTGTTATTCTTTAAATTCCATCAACGCGAAGCGTATGGGAATGGAATTTTATGTGTTTTGGTTTTTAATAGCATAACTTTGAAATCGTGGATAGGCTCTCGGCCTTCACGCATTATGGTAATTTGATAAATTTGTAATTGTTTTGTAGATTTGTTTGCAGCGTAAATATAATGTTCGGTTTGTTTGATTTTAATAGTTTAAATGTTTGTTATGTAGATAGGATATTTTGAGAGTTAAGTCTGTGTTTCACTGGAAAATGAAATGTGCCAGTACTTCATTTGGTTTATAAATATGAGTTTGGATTCAAAGGGATTCGATCCCTCGAATAGAATGTTTTATAATTTATTTATTTAATAATTATATTAATGTTGGTACACAATTTTAAAATGTGTTTGTTTATCACATAATTCAATTAGTTCTATTTTTTTAAGCTTTGTTTTAATTTATAAGAAGGTCATAGACCTATGCAAGTTATTTATGAAAATATACTTAGGGTTTTAATTTCAGTAAAAATGTTGATAGAGATCTGGTGATTAGTTTATCTAGAAACTAGGGTTTAATTTTAATTTAAACCATTGACATCAATCTTCTAAAAACTGTTTAAATATAATGCTAAGAGAAATTTCAACTTTTAAAATGTACCTAACAATTTAAAGGTCGAGTTTTAAGTTTAAACAAATGCAACAACTTGCAACATAAAAATTACCCTATAAATTTATCTAAGACATTACAAGATGAGTTTTATATTCAAACAAATTAAATCAATCTGAAGCATGTATTCAAATTGCAAATCCTCAATCCAAAGCATAGTAATTATAAGTAAATTTATTAAAAATGATTTATAGAACTTGAGAAGGTAGAAACCTCATACCTTCAACTATTCAACTTGTTTAATGGCTAAAAACCATGCACACTTAAACACACATCATTAATAAAAACTAGTTATCTCTAACCTTAGATCTGTTAACCGGATAACTTGGGAACTACCACGTTCCTCCCAACCATGACCCGAAACCATTCCTGGTTCTAATTCGGATCCCCCCAAGCTAGATCCAACATGCAAGTAGTCTAGAGATCCTAAAAGTGAGTCTTCTCCTATTTGGAATATCATGTTCTATATAAGATGACTTTTCTTTTGGAAATGCTTTCCAAAATTCCTTAGGAAAATAATGATTAGATCCCTAAGACTTCCCTTGGCTTGGGTCTTTATAGACAATATTGAGGAAAAAGGGCAGTTGTTTTAAAACTTCAGTTAGATCAATAATCCATTATTTTCTTGAAAATAATATTTAATTGATTTATGTTGAGTTAATAATTATTTTTCTTAACTTAAGAACTCTTTTACTAGTTCCTAATTTGAATTTTTAGGATTAAATATTTATTTAATCATTTTAGTAAATAATAATTACATAGACTCTTTATTCATTATTTATAGTTATCCTCATTTCTTTATATTTAATATATATACTTATTCTTTTATTCATAATATATATGAACTATATATATTATTGTTAACATTTATTTATGCATCATGTAACATGATCTCATTTACGTGATGCTTTTATTAGCGTATACTATATATTTTATCAAGGCCTTAGGTAGGGTTGGTTAACTAAGTTAGGCATCTCTAAATCCTCCTTGCATGTTGGATTACCTCGTGTATTGTGGTAGTTTTTCAATACTTGATAAGAAGTTATTCGAAATTTCATTTAATCAACTTAAAAATAAGTAAGATAAGGTCGGTGCTTTTCAAAGTCATTCTCACTCAACACTAATGCTAGGATGTACTTGTATAATACACCTATGGATACAATGGCCAAGGAACCGATGCTCCAAAGCGTATGCTCAACATAAATTTGGAATGCTCCTGGGCTTATTCCCAACACTTTCATTTCTTATAATTCATGTGCTCCAGATCTTATGCTCAACACAAATTATCATAATGCATGTGCTCCAGAGCTTGCGCTCAACACAAAATCTAATCATGCATGTGCTCCACTAGAGCCTGTGCTCAACACAAAATATCATCACTCATCTGCTTCATGGTTTTCACCCAACAAATTATAGAACTCAATCATGCATTCAGTCTTATGTACATTTTATCACAATAATCATCTCAGTATATGCTTTTAGGTACATCACATAATACATCAGTACATCATACTATGACAATAATATTTGTCCATCCGGGTCCATGCCCAACATATACAATCGCATACATGATAATATAACATATGCATCGTCTTACGCCCAATATATCTAACTAATTAGCATAACTCATGTGCAGTGGGGACTTATGCCCAATATACAAACATAAACATTAAAGTAACTCATGTGCAATGTGACTCATGCCCATTATAGTTAAGGTCAAAATTTGGGATATTACACTTCAATATGAACTAAGTCTTAGTCATCTTCATCAACAAAGTTCTTATCTTGTTTTTATTTCATGTTTATAGAAAGTATGCCCTGCATAACTTTCTTTGTAGTATTAAGTAGATGCTCTTCCTCCTTTTCCATGGGACTTTGGGAATGTCCTTTTTCAATACTTTGAAGAGACTTTCCACCACTTTCTTCCATATTTATGAAAACATTGGATGGTTGTCGATATTTCTCAAAACCTGCAATCACACACCTGTTATTAGTTTGAAAATCAAAGGAACTATGACCTCATCAATTGCCAACCCTTCTTGTTGGTTTTTATTCCACATATGTTTTATGAGACTTTGAACTAGTCTCTCATCAACTTATCCATCACTACCATCTTCTTAATGGTATGCACTCTTTGCACAATCCATGGGTTTTTTAACAAACCCCTTATCAACAACTTCTTCTCCAAGTAGCACACCTTGCTTAGGCTTATCTCCCATTCTCTCTTTTGCATCTTACAACTCCTTGTATTTTGCATTTTGTTATTCCTGTTTAGGATATTCTTGCTGATCTCTTATTTCCTCTTCACTATGTTTAGTACCTACACATGCACACAAAAACCTTAGTTTAAAAAAAAATATACTCTCTAGTCTCCTTATATGATTCAAGGATCATCTCTTCATGCTGGCATGAACTTTCCAAATAGTCCATGAAAATTTCACCATATTGCTCATTAATGTCTTCTTCCTTCCCAAGGATTGATACTTGTTCAAGTTCATATATGAGAACCTTTTTCTCATACTCAGCTTCCATGAGTACTTCTCTCTTCCACCATGCAAGCAATCTCTAATCCATCTTTTCCTGCAATATGGACCATTTCACTTTCTTCTTTCTCATAATCCAACCTTGTCTTCAATCTTCTTCACCTTCTTGTAATAGCTCTATCGAATCACTGAGTATTTCCTTGATCTGAGAAATATCTTTGTCAAACTCCTCTTGACTAATTTTCCCCTTTATTCCAATGGCTTTGACATATTCTTCCAACTTACTGTGACTCTTCCTTGAACCCCTTCCATGACCATCAACGATCATATTCATTTCTTCATGAGATTTTTCCAAGCTCTTTGTGAATTGCACTCTTAGCCTCTGTAGTGAACAAGTCTTTTTCACCTTGCCACAAATAGCTTACCATAACATTTGTTCAAGTTTGGCATTTAGGTAATTGGTATTCTTTGGTTCTATTTTCTCAAAACCTATTAAGCATTCAATGCTCCTTCTCAGGATTTCACTTTTGAAGCCACCTTCCTCTGAGAACTTTACTGTTCTCACTATATAGCATCAAATTTTTGTGGGTTCCTTGTCACAATTCTTCAGCAGGAGTGTTCCTTATTCTCCTATGAAAACATAAAAATTACTTACTTGTTTCTATTACTCTTCATAAAAAACAAGCATGCCTTTGTCAAAATCTTTAAAAAAAAAAACCAATAGCTTACCTCTTTCTCAGAAAATCTCATCTTCCTATTTCTTTGACCAAATAATACTCTAGTTAGCATCTTCTAGATAGTATCCTTCTTCACTTTCAAAATAAGTTTGAAAACAAACACAGTACTCAACACAATTTCTCCAGCAATTTCCAGCACCGACTTATTGACTAGAACCACTCTCTGTCTAGAAATTATGTTGCAACACTCCTTCACAAATTACATTGCTTGTTTCATCCCTTCCACTACTCATAATCTAACATCTTAAATATTCACAGCTCTACTCAACTAAATGTTGAAACTACAATAAAATATCCAAAACTATTCTTTTATAGAACTCTTCTTGTCCTTTCCCCAAAAAAATTCACTGCTCAGATTTCAATCAAATTTTCCAAATCATAAGGCAACTTCTATGCCTTCTATTTGCAAGCTTTGTCTGGTCTGGTACCAAAATGGTGCAAGGTAACCAAGCCCTTCTCTAAACTCCTCCTTTCTCTCCACTCAAAATTTCTCAGTATGCACTTGCAATCCTCAAATAGCATACTCAACCCATGTTTAATTGTGATGAAAAACTTCAATATAAAAGAAAAGAAATGAACAAAACTTACAGGAAAGCGTTAAGCCTATAATGGGGTATGCAAGAAAATCTAGAGTACTCTACTTCATGTTTTTCTTTCCTGTAATGGGGTATGCAAGAAAACGTTGAAATTTCAATTCCTGATTGAGGTGAAGATGATTTAATATTAGGAATTTTCCTCTTTCTCTTCAGTTGTTGATCATTAGATGTTTCATTTAATAATATTCCTTATATTCCACCAACATACTGAATTTCTCGCTCAGGCATGGTTTCTTGAACTTTATCTTCTGAATTCATAAATTTATTCTTCCTTTTCCTAATATAAACTTTATTAACTTTAGAGCACCCCTCACCTTCGACTACTACAAAATGTAATTTCCTCCTTGTACTTCATCTTACTATACTAATTCCTTCATTTTCCATAGAAGAAGGTAGTATAGCTTGTTGGGGTTCTTCGGTGTTTCTGCCTGTATTTTTTTATTCAAGTTTTTCATTTGAAGGTGGAGGTACTATGGGCCTACTTTTCCCCACTCTCGCAACCCAGGTTCAATAGACCCATGAAACCAACCATTAGAGGAATTTTGAGGTCTAAGATTGGCCTCCTAAGGAAAATACTAAAATAATAGTTAAAATAATAAAATAATATTTATTAATTTTGGAGAAAAAAAGAAAAAAACTACTTTTGTGTTCGTATTTTTGACATATCTCCCTTTGTTTTTACTCAAATTTCAATCGGGAGAGCTCATTGGATGTGGAATTTGATTCTACATCCAACGAGTACCCACACTACAGACTTTTTATGGACCCCGCTACCCGAAAAACAAGAAATACCTAAAAATCTGGTCGAAATTTGAGTAAAAACACAAGGAGATATGTCGAAAATACGAACACAAAAAGTAGTTTTTTTTTATGACAAATATGTCAATTCAACCATTACGATTGACTCAGTTTATTGGAATTCTATTGATTCTTGAATTCCAACTCACAAGAACTTATTGTTGGATCATTTTCTTATAAGGCCCATTTTAGACCCCAAATTTCCTCTAATTTGAAAACACCAAAATACATCGGCCCGACAGAGCAAGCTCAGCCGGAAACACCTGCAAGGTAGGCACAGTCTCACCTGAGATATATTAAAGTGTAACTTACATAACCATGTTTCTACAATCGGCGAGGGATTACAGTCCCTTGGCACGCGGCCAAGGCGCTCGACAGAGTCGAAAGGATGGAGTCTTTTATTATTCGACACTAGCGCAACAGTGCGACACAGATGATTCCTTAATATTAAATGACGAAAACACGACAATATTACAACTTAACAACCTTAAACAAGAAATAATACCATATGTTTCGATGATACTTTATGCATTCATTCATCCACTTCTTTTATCAGTATTACAACATTCATTCAAGCAGTAACCATAAACAATGCAAGATAACCAAACATTCAATATTCAACATTTAACAACCAACCATTCAACATTGATTGGACACAAGATGTAACATGGAAACCCAACCGGGAAAAACCACCAAGGTGCTCTTCATCTAGCATGAGAAATATATAGCACCTTGCAGGTTGTTTTGAGATATGTCTTTCTAGATCAAATCTTCTTTCCCTCATGCTCTCTGCTTTATGCTTTTCTTCTATCATCTCCTACTGATCCACACACAGCCTATATTGACTCTTCTACTCAAATATCTGTGCACTCAGCTGTAGAATGACTCATACAAAATTGTATGCGCACTCAACTCCAGATCCTCGGCTCAACAACCTATTATACTATAGAACTTTGACTATTCTATGGACAAAACCTTAACCAAACCCTTATACAGAACAGGTTCTTCCTATTTATTGACATTACAAGACCAGGTAGGGTCTACTGAGTGTAGCTCAGTTATTACATCCATAAATAGACTCAAAAACATCTTTCATATTTATTACAAGACATACTGGAAGCGGAAATGTCCTTCATTACATTAATGATAGACCATAACTAGCCGCAAAAAGCATCCTTTATTATTCCGCCGACTCAAGCTCATATGGTCTTCTGACGTGCCTCTTCCAGCCTGTACTCTTCTACCTACCTCTGTAGGTATGCCTTTTCCTTCATTGCACTGATCTGCGTTGCAACTTTCTCTCTTTTGCACTTGCTTTTCCTCCTTTACCTGCCTTTCTCCATCACGCGCCTATTTTTCTGTCTTGCGCTTGCACTTTTTATTCTTCCTTATGCTCTTTCCTAGCCCAATAGGCTCCCAACACTCACATGTGGCTCATCCCAAGCCACTAAGAAAATTTATGAATTTGGCGTAGGATATGCCACGGGACCAACCTTGTCCTGAAATTCCTTCAAAATTCCCTAGACCTATGCAACTTCTTCTTGGATCTCCTCTTCCTGCTTCTCAATTTGTTCAATCACCTTAGGAGGTGTTCTTGGATGCTACTGTGCTTTGAGTTCCTCGACCTGTTTCCTTAGGTCTGCCGCAATCTTTAATAGTTGACCAACCTTCGTAGCTGCATCTTCATCTTCTTGGCCCTTGTATATGGGGAACTCTGTGACTATGCTTTTTATGGATTAAGTGGGTGCAAGCCTACTTTGTTCACGTGCTTCAATTTCCAACTAATTTTCCCTAAGGAGGAACTTGTGCTCTTTTTCCTCCTTGTTTCTTTATTAGCCTGATAAGCAATGGCATTTTCTCTGAGCCTAATCTCTGTTGAGGCCGCATACTGAACAACATATATGTCTACCATTTCTAGTTTAGAAAATCTTAGCGATAGTGTCCCCGTTTCCTGGATTACATCATCATACTCCAACGTCCCTGTTTCCAGTGCTTGCGCTTTTAATTCTATCTTGAGGGGCAGCAATAGGAGTAGCGCTGCTAATGTATCACCAGGATCAATGCGATATGTCTTTGCTTCAACTGTGATTTTTACTTCATTGACAGCCTTGATGAGTTTATTGACATGCTCAGCGAGTTTGTTTTCCACTTGCATCTGATGTGTACTGAGACCCTCAATGTTGGTCTTCGCTACTTCTGTGACAGGGTCCACAAGCAAGCCAATGTCCTCCTTGTCTAAGATGATCATATTGGTCATTTTATCAACTTTGCATTTCTTGTGCACATGTGCGCACTCTTCTTCTTGTTGTCTCTGCTAGTTCTGCACATCCTCATCAGTAGGTGTGTCTTATACATCATCTCAATCGGAGCCTCCATCACCTTCATTGTTTCCTTCATCTTCATTTGAGCTCAACGACTAGTTTTATTGCACGTTGCCACCATCATTTCCTTGGGCATTATCTTGGTCATTTCCTTGGCCACTTCCCTGGTCTTTTCCTTGGTTATCTCTTGGGTTCATTTCTACATCGACCAGGACGTGCCATTCCTCAGGCCAATCCTGGATGGCTGCTTCCACATCCTCATCAGCAATCATGAATGGCACTGGCTGCGCCTGCTTCTCTGGGTCCTGCCTTGGCTCAAGGATAATATTGTGTACACCATCCTAAAAAATTATAAAAGGTGAATACCTTTGGGCTGTCACATCTTTCAGTCTATGCTAGTGTCGTACGACTTATTGTAATGACTCTGTGTGCAGAAAGAACCCTATTTTATTTTCCATCTGTCGGATCCCGTTTTCCTTGTCCTCCCAGAGGTTGTGGTACTTTGCAACATGGAAAAGTACCAAGACATCCTGCAGCTAGTAATTGGGTGGGTCTAACCAAAAAATAAAAGAAATATAAATGAGAAGCTAGGAGTAATGGAATTTAGTCTTACTCTCCTCCTACACTTGCTTGACATCCTCTAGCATCTCATTCAACAAGAACTATGACCAGTTGAATAGCACTCCAGCTACGCACTGTTCCGTAAGTTCCACTGTCCCGACAGTGATATCAATGGGCCACATCTTATGCAGCAACTTGCAAGATAAAATCTTTGCGATGAACCTCACTTTGTTGTCAGTTATAGAGGAAATTAAGAATCCTCTACTTGCACGCTGGAGGTCGCATTTTGCCTTGATCTTCGTCGTATCAATGCTTGCGCCTAGATATGGCACAGGGTCATTTCCTTGGTGTGGAACACCTGTTATTCTCAAAATGAGCTTGACATCCATAGCATAGGGTCAATCGAGCCAAAATTATCCTCCATGAAAACAGACTAGGAGCTATTGCACATATATGCTCACTTGTGTACTCCAACCAATGTGCGGCATGAGCAGCAGGTTAAGTAGGCCCGTACCTTTGACACCTCTAGCCCACTCCATTGAACTTACCAA
Organism: Pseudotsuga menziesii; assembly: GCA_001517045.1. NCBI lineage: Eukaryota > Viridiplantae > Streptophyta > Pinopsida > Pinales > Pinaceae > Pseudotsuga > Pseudotsuga menziesii. The sequence continues at coordinate 169,450 of LPNX011144464.1, forward strand.
TTGTGGCCCAGGTGGCACGACTGGAAGCATGACCTTGTAGTTTTTCCTCTCTAGGCTCGCCTACTTTCGTGTATTATTATCTTCAAACTACATTTTGATTAGCTTCGATATTATGTTCATCAATAACGGCACTCCAGCAGGGAGTTGGGATGCCACCAAGGAGGAGTGTGCTTTCATCAGAAGCTTCACTTCAGGTGCCTCTGATCTCCTTTTCCAAACATACGGTGGTAACAGGTTATTCTCTTCTATGGTTTCCTTGTGTCTCTCCGTGGTGGTGACGCTGGTGCTTCCTCGGCAACTATGTCCTCAGTGGCCTTACACTTATTTGAAAGATTCGGTTCTTAGACCCAAGTCCCTTATGTGCCTAGGATGTCTCTTTATGATATTCATAGTTATGGGGCTATGGCTGGTATACTAATAGGAGGATTATGAACTGGGGTTTCTGCAAGGGCCAATCCAGAGGCCGGAGCAGGGGTCAAACCAGCCATAGGAACTATTTGCGGATTTGGTCGCACCATTGTTTCAAGCTATTGTTGTGCCTGTTGTGTCTCTGGATACGTGATTTCTTTAAGCATTGGGCACGAAAAGGTGATAGTAACATCTGATTGCTCACTGGTGCTAGAAATTTCAATGACCATGATTTTCGGCTCTCACAATCTTAAAGTCTGGTTCGATCTTCTTCTCTTTATGCAAGTAAACTGAACCTTGATGATGAAGCCTCATATTTATAGGCATATGCTCATCCTGCATGTGATCATTCTATGGAAGATTGACGTCTTGTCAATCACATGGGCTTTCCATTTGACACATTCCAAAATTAACTCACGTACTTGAGTTATGAACTATACCTGTCAGGGAAGTTATGGAGACAATGACTAATGGGACCAAAAAACATGTCACAATTCTCCTCGGAATTGTCAAATTAATGGCGCCTTGCTTTCATAACTTCCTAAGTATTTCCAAGTATCTATACTTTAATGACGTCAAGATTTCATCCCTGCTCTTACTACAATTTGCATACTTCTGCCGCAACCGTGCGACAGAAGAGTTCCCTTTCGCTCTTTTTTTTTAAAACTGCTTCTTTCCTTACCCAAGCATGTCATGACCATCATAGTAAGGTTTCAAGTGGGTGCCATTGATCATTCTTGTGACAAGATTCTATTCAGCTTGTGCAATTTCACTGCGTCTGCATCAGTGATGTGCACGATCACAATGGCCCTAGCCAATGCATCTTCAATTTCTTTGGATGTTTCAAAAACTTACTGTCATACAGCAAAACAAGTCCTCTGACTTTGGTTTTATTAGTCCTGGTATGTTTATGTTAGTCGAATCATCATCTGGGTCCCCAGCCAGATTGTCACAAGCCATCTAATGCTGGATAATTGCGCTACATTGGTGGGAATTTTCCTCCTCGACAGGGAATTCATCAAATATCTTCTCCTTTATCGTTTGAAGCACAACATCAACTGACGGTTGCTCATCAGCAAATGAAAAGGTGTGTACAAACTGTTTAGAGACCTTGTCCCAATCCTGAGTTCCTTGTCGCAACTCCATGGATGTATACCAACTTTTAAGTGTCATTTCCAATGTGTGAATGAAATCATGGACCCATTCCTGTCGTGGGTATTCTACAAATTTTGTGCAACATTGATTCAGGTGGTCGGCAGGGTTTGATAGCCCTGAGTACCTTTGAATCACGATGGTGACTTCTTCGTCGAATATGACTTCCAATAACATTCTGCACTATGGCCATTCTGATATGGATTGCTTATGCATACCCCACCATCTAGCGAGCATAGCCTTCAGTACATAGTCTAGCGTAGACAAGCGTTGTGGTTCTGTTACAAGTACTTAAAAATCACTTAGGAAGGTCGTAAGATTAGGTAAGCCCTCATAGGTGGGTAACTCCCTTGTTATATTTTCCACCCATCGCACAGACCTGGTAATCTTGGCGCATCTCCTCATAGAGACTTCATGTAGCCTATTTTGCAAATTTTACAAGGTCTTTCTTGAATCTAATGTGCAAGAACTAGCACTCCTCCAACTCAAATTTCCATCTAATGTAGGGTTGATGTAATCTTCTTTTAAGGTGCCGAAATTATAGATATGGTCTAGATAGTCACCCTATCCTTCACTATGGACTGGTTCAACATACCTCTGTCCCTCTAGTGGATCAATTGGCGACACTACCCTCATCTAATTATCCTCGAATGAGAGCATCCTTTTCTTAAAATTTATAATGGTATTATTATCTATGGCCCAATCTATCTCCAGAAGCACGAGATATGGGTTCAAGTCATCAATAATGTTGATGACTTCAAAATATGCAAATGTGCACAGTCCCTTAATGTTGACAGGGACTTGACTCAACCTAACAATCAGTAGGACCTTCGCTTGATTTACAAGTCATAAATGGACAGTGTCGAGCACCCTATATGCAGATAGATTACTATCAACACACACAGAGCATACGAGATTTATTGTCAACCCGAGAAAGTCTTTTATTTCAAAGGATAAATGCACAGTATATGCGTTAAACACCAAATCAATGTAATTGAACACTCTTATCCTCTAACAACTATGTTCATCCCCAGAATCGATGCAATCCAATTCATCTTCTAAATACTACAAATTCAATTACCTGTAATTCAGAAAAATGATCTAAGATGCAAACAACAATTGCAGATAAAAAGGAAATCCTATTCACGACTCAGAACAATTAACTGCTCATTCAATCTACTTACTCTTGAAAATCATAAACATAAATTAAATATTAATCTAGAAATTCAATTACAAGGGATTAAGCTCAGCTATTCAAAGGAATTGACTTGGAGGAATGAAAATCGACAATCATAACAGGAAAGATAAATTGCATGGATTCATAGGATAACAACTGAAACTACAGGATGAACCAAGCTGCGTACAACTACCACTCAAATTGAATAAAGGAATTTATCTATTCAATCAACTATCACTCTATGCCAATTACCAATCTTTAAGAAAATGGGATCCCAACTATACTGTAAATCCACACTACTGCTGCGTACAAAGGAAATATGATCAACAAAGCATTACACAACCATGAATTCAGAAATCCTACTTTAACTCAGTAATCTCTGGGGAAGGCGGGCCCAACCTTCACACAGAGATGCTGGATGAACAATGTACAGCTCCCTTAAATCAGCGGTAACTTCTTTGTATTAAACGAAGGAATGATTACAAATTACTTCCACTGTCAATACAAGAATGAATTCTCTATTTTCCAACCCCCCGGGTCGAGACATCTTCTCACTTTTATACTTACAGACTATAACATCCGATCCTATTACAAAGGGCAGCCATGAAGATCTCTGATCTTCAGGCACCCTGAATAACACTGGTTGTTACAATACGTGGCATGGTGCAAATATAGAAAATGAAAGAAAGCTGTTGACTGGCCCGGAAGTGGAGATCTTTTTAGGTCGCCATGATATTCGAGCAACTATCCTAAAGATCCCCCAATCGTAGCACATTCTGTTATAGCTACTCTGCACAGCTCTGTCTGGAATGTTGCATAAGAACAACGTGCCTCAATTGATGATTGAAGGATTGAGGACCCTCTTGACTCGCGAACGCCCCTTGTTTCAAGACTTGTTCAGCTCCACTTTCCTGCAGTCTACTCATCTCACGCTATCTTCATAAATCACAGCATATTAGCACAATTTGAGAGATACACAGCCTTAATTGTCACAATCATAAGCATTAATAAGATGAAACAATAATCAGTCTTACCTTGGCAATTTAGGGCATAAAGTGAGGAAGACAGGTCTTATTGGCATGTTGAACGGTGTAAAACAAGGGAGGAATAGGTGATTAAGGATGGTTAAAAAGGGACCAATTGTAGACTCAACATCTCCCCCCAACTACCTTGTTGCATGTCCTCATGCAACAACCTGCATCATTCGGAGTCCAAGTCCTGCATTGAGCTCTGTTCATGGAGAGAGGAGAAATTGTAGGGAAACTCAGGTTCCTCATCTGTATTTAGAAAGCCTCTGTGAATGACCCAGTACTGCCAACATCTCTGCTCCTTTTCCCTAGTCAAGGAAAAATCCATGTTGTATGGTGTTGCTGGCCACCAAATAAGAGGAAATTTAAATTTCAATCCCAGCCAGTTAACTCCACATTCCTTCATACTTCCCACGTAACCCTTGATTCTAGAGAGTGCATGTTTAAAATTTTTAAAGCAGTAGGGATCCCAGTTTCTAAGTGCAGAGGAGGCAGCCTTCCATCTGTGCTTGCTTCCTTCCAATGCAACCTGCTGCTGCCTGGAAATGGATTTGGTACAAGTGGAGATTACCTCTTCCTGCAATTTCATGATATGTTGTTCCTGGGAAGGGCTGGAAAGAAAATTTCTGTACCGTGCCAAAAGAATGCCAGGATTCTGGGGCTCGCTTCGAATCCATAAATTAGTGTGGGCTTCATTGTGGGAAAAGGTCTGAAAAGACCTTTCCCACTGAACGTGATTTCTCACAAAAGAGGCAAAGGCTCTTAGCTAAACATCCCCTGCAAATGGAACAGGATTTGAGTGGCGATCCAAAGGGAAAGCCATCTCGTGCAAGTATAATTCACACAGTAAGTTCTGCTTTTCAAAATTACTTCCAAAGAATGTCTCCAAAAACTTTTCTGAGGTTGTGATTTCGAACGACCTCCCCTCCTGTACAGCCTTTAATTTAAACCAGACAAACTGCTTGAAGAGAAATACTAGATAATAGGAAGAGGGCTTCCTAGTGCCCATGAGTTCTCGAGATAGGGCATACATCTGCTCCTTCTCCTTCTGCATGGATTGAAACTTTTTCAATTCTCTCATCTTATTCTACAGCTCCTCTACCTGAACTCTGTGGGCCATACGTTCTTCAGGCCCCCGCTCTTCCAGTGCTCTAATAATTCTTCTATGCTCACTCAAAGCAATCATCATTTTCTGGTTTTCTTCCACCTGACTTTTCCATTTGGTCACTTCCAGTCTCAAGGATGAGGCCTCTGCTGTGAGGTTTAAAATTTCCCTTTTATAATGCTCTTCTTGCTCTGAATCCAAATCAATGAAAATTTCGAGAGGGAGAAGTACTGGTTCTTGTGGGACAGTGTCCTCCAGCACATTTAAGTTCTCTATGAGAGTTGCTGGTTCTTGTGTAACAGCAACATCCCCTGGATTCCCTTCTACAGTTGTATTCATGGCTTGTTGAGACACTGGTTCTTGTGGGACAGTGCCTTCTCCCTAGTCAACCTGCATTTCTAAATTTAATTCTTGTGTTGCTGGTTCTTGTGTGGCAGCAACATCCCCTGGATTACCTTCCACAGCTATATTCATGGCTTGTTGAGACACTGGTTCTTGTGGGACAATGCCTTCTCCCTGGTCAACCTGCATTTCTGAATTTAATTCTTGTGTTGCTGGTTCTTGTGTGGCATCAACATCCCCTGGATTACCTTCCACAGCTATATTCATGGCTTGTTGAGACACTGGTTCTTGTGTGACAGTGTCTTCTCTCTGGTCAACCTGCATTTCTAAATTTAATTCTTGTGTTGCTAGTTCTTGTGTGGCAGCAACATCCCCTGGGTTCTCTTCTGACATTAGTTCTTGTGTTGCTGGTTCTTGTGTAACAGCAACATCTTTTAGACTCTCCTCAGCAGCCACCTCCATTGTTTTTAGGGACACTGGTTCTTGTGTAACAGTTTCTTCCTCCTGCATTTCTGAATTCAATTCTTGTGTTGCTGGTTCTTGTGTAATAGCAACATCCCCTAGATTCTCTTCAGCGGCTACATTTATTGCTTTTGGAGACACTGGTTCTTGTGTAACAGTGTCTTCTTTGTTCTCCTGCCTCTGAGATTGGATATCTTCCCCATCATGCAGCTCTTCCTCGAGGATCTCAGTGTCACCTGAGGCTAATGATTGTTCATCCTCACTCCACTATGTATCGGGCATGATATCCATCCCCGGGTTATCTTCTAATTGAAATTCAGGAATGCCTGCTGCAATTCCCAAGGATGTTGGTTCTTGTGTTACAACATCCTGGATTACCTCTTCATCCTCCCGTGGTTGCAATTCTTCTCTAAGCCCTATACTATGGGGACATTCTAGAGTCATAGTGCAAAGCTCCTTATTAGGTTCCAGAGTGTCCTCCATCCCAGATTCTTCTCCCACTTTCTCTGCCAATTGGACAAGTATATTCAAGGTTGCTGGTTCCTGTGTTACAGCCCCCTGTTCTAGTTCATTAATGTCCTGCCCTTGTGGTTCAGCTTCTATCATCTCTATATCATGGAAGCATTCTGAGTTCATCCTTATCTCCATCATCATTCCTGATTTCATCCTTTTTCTCCTCTGTCACAGGATTGGTGGCAGCTTCAGCAAGGATGGTCAAAGATGATGGTTCTTGTGTAGCAGCATCTTATTTTTCCGCAGCTTTTTCTGTTGTGGCCTCGGACTGCTGAGATATATAGGTGCAAAGTATGATCTTATGGCCTGCCTCTTTGAATATTTCCCCACAGGCAGGAAAAATCACTTGCTCCTCTTCCTTGCCAGGCTCGGTAGAGTTTGATTCCTCCAACTGTTCTGCAGCCTCCACCAATGTATACATTTTCTTCTCACCTTGTTTCCTACAGGTTTCCTTCCATGTCTCCACTTCCCTTCGAAGTACTTGGACTTCCTCCTTTAATAACGTGTTCTCTTCCAAAATTCCTTCAATGCTAGGTTCTTCCTCAACTGGCCTTTGTGGAGTATCCATTGGCCTTGGTACAAGGATCAGGAACTCAACCTGTGCCTCCAGGGTTGCCCATCTTTTTCTGGCTACCTCTGCTGCTACATTTGATTTAGTTCTTTTTCTTCTTATTGGTGGAGTTATGCTAAGTTCATTAATTGGTCTCTTTCTTTTCCTTTGTGGTGTTTTCTTTTGAGGAGCTGGCATATCAGGATTCACTGTTGAGGTCAAAGGAATGTTTTCTTGCTCCTCAGGCCATTCCTCCTCAATTAGGGTTCCTCCTTCCCACTCAAGTGAGGATTCAATAGTGACCGGTTCAATACGTTCCTCAATTGCCTTGGATTTGCCATCTTCAGGTTCAATTGTCGCAGCATTCAATGCTGCTCCAATTTCTCCTTCTGATGGCAGAGCTACCCTGTTGTCTGTGTTTTTCCCAAGATTTTTATCAACACCCTCCTCCAATGGTTCTGCTTGTGTCCCCTGTTGCTCTTCTTTTGGTGCAATGTCATCCCCCCCCCCCCGCAACTACATTGGAGGGAATCCAGTCCTCCTGATGTGGTTGAAGGTGTGCCTGGTCTGCTGGGACACCCAGCGGAGGAGCAGGTTCCTGGGTGCGAGCTGTGAATTGATCCCAGGTTATATTGTGCTGGGCTAGGGTTCTTAAAATGATTAATTTTATAAGACCATGGTGGCTGAGGGAAACATGTGGATGTTTAGCAGCTTGGACAAACGTCGCCATATGGCGCAGGTCATGAAGCAGATAGTATGGAATGTTCAATAAAATGCCATGTCGAAGATGAGAAAGAAAAGGTAGATCAGAATTATAAACAACCTGGTACCTACCTTCACAAGTGATGTACCTCTTGAGAAAGATAGCAACTTGATCCCATGGCCGCGGCAGTGAATGTAGGGCAATTCCTCTTCTTGATGATTGAACTTGCTCCCCCTCTCGTAAAAATGTTTCCCGTGCAGTCATCGTGGGAACTCGTCGTCCAAACCATGCCTGTCCGACGTGTGGAAGAGCAGTAACCTCGGATATAATGGCCTTAGAGACTTCTATCTGCAGCCCCCATACCTCGGAGTGAGTGTCTCGGAGGTTTAAAGCAAATTGCAGAGCTGCTTCCCGGTTAAATCCGTCTAGTCGCTCAAAAAATTCAATCCATCCAGCGGCTTGAAAGATGGCAAAAACCGCAGGATTGTTCCTGAGTTCCTATGTATTCAAAGGTTCATGACGAGTTGGAAGCCCCATAGTCTTGGCTGCAGAGTTACAAGGTCCAAGAATGGAAGTTACAGAGCAGAGGATGCACAGGTAGCTGAGCGAAGATGTTGAGAAAAAGATGGCAAATTTGGAAAGTTCAGTACAGAGGGAGGTTCGAAATTTTTATGCCAAATTGGGGAAGGTGGCGGTTATGAGTTTTTACGTTGCACAAGGGAATGGATTAATTAAGCCATAATGATAATACGTATAAAGGCACGACTGATATCATTAAATCAAATCAACACTTAATCACGTGAAAATCAAATCCATACCTCATACGACTGTGCGTCGAATAGCCTACGGAGAATGATGGAACGTGTGATTGCTGACGCTGCAAAGCCGAGCTCGTGCGCAGGCATTAAATTGATCATAATAACGCGGATAATGCCATAATTCCTTCCGCCCGTGAAACAAAAACCATCACATCGCCGGGGTCAAAATTATGCCAAGTTGGCCGGAACGAGTGGGATAAATCAGAGTCATATCTGGTAGTGGAAGAAATTTTCTTTCGTTAACACTGGATTTACCGCTGCAGGTTGCAAGAGAATAGTCTTTAATGCTGGAAATTTCCACCAAATGGAGTGGAATTGCAGTTGCCCAGCATGATATTGCGGCCGATTAAGAAGATGTTACAGCCGCCAAAAATGATTCACGGTGTCGGGAAAAAGATTGGCGGTAGCAGGAAAAAAAATCACGGCTACCAGGAAAAAGCTCGATGGTCCTCGGAATATATGTCACAGCCGCCGGCAAAGATGTTGCAGCCGCAGGGAAATGTGTTTCAGTGGCCGGGAAATATGTTTCAGCCGCCAGGAAATATGTTTCATCCGCCGGGAAAATATGTTTCAGCCGCCGGGAAATGTGTTTCAGCCCTCGGGAAATGTGTTTCAGCCGCCAGGAAAATTTATTTTGGGGAAAAAGGGAAAAAGTGAGGCAGGGAAGCAGAAGAAGACGACTCCCGTTCGACAGGCCCATTCTGGTCATTCGCTTGGTACTTCCCTGCAAAATTTTTTTTTGAAAAATAACAACAACCAAAAAGATCAAATGCAAAAGAAAAATAAAGAATTATACGCTAGAGCAGGAAAAAAAAAATTATTTATATACAGTGATTCAAAGTGTGATTTACAGTTCAAGGGTTGGCAGAGGCAGGGAGAAGTTCCTACCCTGGTGCTAGCTGATACTCTAGATCGACAGCGATTTGCAAAATAAATGCATCTTTCGAAATAGGCTTACAATACAGTCACAGTCTATGGCCATTAGCAAGTAAGGGTATGCGATTGTCATCAATGGTCACCAGACGAACAGTGCCGTTGTCAAAGACCATGTCAACCAAGTATGGACCTAGCCACCTTGTACGCAATTTACCTTTAAAATCCCTTTTGAATCTGGAGTCACAGAGTAACACCCAGTCTCCCTCGCTAAAGACTTTCTTTTTAATAAATCGGTCATGCCACTTGGATCTCTGTTGCTGAAGCAACAAAGTCTGGTCCACAGCAGCTAACCGCTTCTCGTTCAATTCATTTAATTGATTCAATCTTTGCTTCTGAGCTTCTGTTACATCCAGATTCATTTCGGTGGCTATCCTCAGGGTTTTAATCTCAAACTCAATTGGAAAGATGGCACTCTTTCCATACACTAAATCATATGGGGAGAAACCTGTAGTGTCGCGCCAAGTCGTGCGATATGCCCACAGTGCTTCTGGAAGCCTGTTAGCCCAATCCTTTCGATGGCTCTTAACTATTTTAGTAAGGATGTTTTCAATAACCTTATTGGTACTTTCCACCTGACCATTGGCTTGGGGGTGGTAAGGTGAAGACACCCTGTGCAGCACATGATATTTCTAGAGAAAGGATTCAAATTGGTGTGACATGAATTGCGGCCCCCCATCGGTAACTATTTCTTTTGGTACCCCGAAGCGGGTAAATATCTCACTGTACAGAAAATCAATCACTGCTTGGTCATTAGCCTTGGCCAAGGCTACAGCCTCCACCCACTTGGTCATATAGTCATTACAAACCAGAATGTAGACCTTCTGTCTGGAAGGAGGACTGATAGGGCCAACAAAATCCAGTGCCCATCTATCAAATGGTTCAACTACGAGTTGGGACTGTAGGGGCATCTGATCTGTTTATTAGGTTGGCCCATCCTTTGGCAGCTATCACAGGACTGAACATACCTTTTAGCATCCCTGAACAGAGTTGGCCAGTAGTAGCCCATCCGCAATGCTTTATGCCCTGTTCTTTTATATGCAAAGTGGCTTCCACAAGGCCTCTCATGACAAGCTTTCAGTATATCAAAGATCTCATATTCTCTTACACATCTCCTGATCTCAAGATCAGGCCCTGTGTAGAAGAGATGACCATTTAGCCAAGAAAACCTGGCACTCTGCTGAATAATTTTTCTTTTTTCTCGTTTAGACATATATGGAGGGAGATTTCCTGCAACCAAATAGTTAGCGACGTCTGCATACCATGGAGAGTGAGCTGAAAGTGCGAATAGATGTTCATCTGGAAAAGATTCCTCAACAGGAAAACTGTCATCACTGTTAGTAAGACGGGATAAAAAATCAGCAACAACATTTTCTTTCCCAGGTTTATCTATAATGGTGATATCAAATTCTTGCAACAACAAAATCCATCTGGTCACTCTGGCATTGGTAACAGGTTTATTCATTAAATATTTAATGGCAGAGTGGTCAGTGTGCACAAATGTAGGATACCCAGTGATATAATGTCGAAATTTATTGATAGAGTAAACAATAGCTAGGATTTATTTTTTAGTAACAGTATAATTAAGTTCAATAGGGGCTAAGTTTTTACTAACATAGTAGATGGCATAAGGTACTTGACCATCCTGCCGTCCTAATACTGCTCCAATGGCAGTGTCAGAGGCGTCTGAAGAAATATGGAAGGGCGGGGTCCAATTAGGTCCCCTTAATATGGGGGCTATGGACAGCTTTGCTTTAAGATCATCAAATGCTGTCTAGCATGCTGTATTCCACACAAACTGTGCATCCTTTGTTAACAGAGAGAACAAGGGAGAGGCCAGTTTGGAGAAGTTTTCTATAAACCTTTGATAATATCCAGCATGTCCCAGAAAACTTCTCAGCTCTTTCTGAGTTGAGGGGGTAGGTATATTCTTTATCGCCTTGATTTTTGAAGGGTCTACCTAAATGCCATTGGCAGAGATAAAATGCCCTAATACCACTCCCTCACTCATCATCATATGGAACTTTTCAGTGCTTAATGAGATATGAGTTTGTTCACAGCAAATTAAAACCTTCTTTAAATTCTCCAGGGCTTCATCAAAGTCCCTGCCATAGGGAGTAAAATCATCCATGAAGATTTCCATGCTATCATTGACTAATTCAGAGAATATGCCAATTACAGCTCTTTGGAACGTTGCTGGTGGGTTACATAATCCAAAGGGAAGCACTCTGTAGGCAAACGTTCCCCAGGGACAGGTGAAGGTGGTTTTATCCTGATCCTCAGGAGCAATCTGGATTTGGTTGTACCCACTAAAGCCATCTAGGAAGGAGAAGAACTTCTTCCCTGACAGGGTATCAAGTACTTGGTCAATAAAGGGCAAAGGGAAATGATCCTTTTGAGTTGCTTTGTTCAATTCCCTGTAATCAACACAGACCCTCCATTTCCCATTTTTCTTGGGTACAATTACGAGTGGAGAGACCCACTCACTATCTGAAATAGGATATATAAATCCTGCTTCCAAAAGTTTCTGGATTTCCTCCTTCACTATATCCCTCAGATTGGGGTTCATGCGTCGTTGGGGTTGACACACAAGCCGGGAGTCACTTTTAATATAAATGTGATGGGTGCTCAGATTAGAGGGAATAACCCTCATATCTGTATACTCCCAGGAAAACGCCCCCTTGTGTTCTTTCAAGAGGTTGATCAGGTGTTTCTGTTCCTCTAAGGAGAGACTAGGATTGATATTCAAAGTCCTTCTAGGCTCTACCTCAATAGGAATACTTTCTGAATTTTTCAAAACCGGGATTATGTTTGTGACACCAACTAAGGCTTCTTCCGTAAGATTTTCTTGTTCTTCCTTGCCCAGGGTAGTGTTCAGAATTTGATAGACCTCTCTATTCACTGAAGTGGGTTCACTAATGAAATTGATAATAGTATCATCCTCTGTTTCATTTTTAAAACTTAAGGCCTTCCCTATAGTTAATAGTGGCTGAACATCCTCCTCCTCCTCCTGCTCTATCCAAAGGGATGTTTCAGCCTCTAGACTTGGCCAAGCTGGAGGATAAAGGGTGAGATTTTTAGTATCCATACCATCAGATATAGTCATGGACCCCGATCAACAGCTAATGCAAGCATCAGCTGTGGCCAACAAAAGTCTCCCCAGGATCAATGGGTGTCCCCCCAACTGCGATTTTGGTTGTAATACCAAAAAGTCGGCTGGGTACTCCCATGAATCTACTGAGATGACAAGGTCGTCCAGAATCCCTTCGGGTCTGATGGTGGATCTGTCTGCTAATTCCAAAATAGTAGGGGTCAGTCTAAGATTAGTGAGCCCAATCTTCTTTACAGTCTCTATTGTTATAACATTGATTGCTACTCCTAGATCCACTAGCACGTTGGGTATCTGTGTCTTTCCTATCTGTACAGTAACGGTAGGATTGCCAGGGTCATCATATTTAGTCATCGGGGCTTTTCCTATTATCAAGACAGATAAGTTCCCTATGATGTGAACCGTAGGAGGATCCCTGGGTTTCCTTCCTGTTCTCTTAGTGCACAGGTCCCGAATTGTTCTAGCGTAAATGGGCACATCTTGAAGAGCTTGAAGAAGGGGGATTTTGACATAAAGGTTCCTTAACTCTTCGAGGAGGTTAAACTGAGGTTGCCCCCCCGTTCTTGGTAGCATTAGTCTTTCAGGGTATGGTGGTTGCTTTATCAACTGGGAAGGCTGTGTATTGTCAGATTTATCGTTGGATGTTTCAGCCCTCCCTTTATCGTCAGATGTTTCAGCCGTCCCTTGTAAGGGATGCTCAGCATCTTCAATGATAGGAATTGTGTCAAATGGATGCTGTGAACTCTCCTCTTCTTTATGCACAGAGGGTGAAACATCCTCTGTAATTACGGGTTCTACAATCTTCCCATATCGTAAACGAATTTCGTTGCAGGGTACAGGTGAAAGAGAGTAGGTTGGCATATTGACAGTCTCCAATTGATGGACTGCTTTATTATTCGGGTTGGGATTAGGTTGGGCAGGCAGCTGTGGTCGAATTGGTACATTAGGTACAGAATTGTTTTGCAGCTGCAGCTGCGACTGCTGAGGTAGGTATTGAGGATATTGAGGGAATTGGGGAAACTGAGGAGAATATGGTGACTGTTGAGGTGGAGGTGGTTGAGGAAACTGGTTCCCAGGATGGAAATTCCTCCATCTAGGAGACCACGACGTAGGTTGATGTGGTGGCTGTGTCCAAGGATTCCATGAGTTATAGTTTTGCATTGCAGGTTGGGAAGAATTCCACTGAGTATAATTTGAAGGGAATTATGTATTCACATTTTGCATGTTATTATTCCAATTTCCCATATTATTCAAAAATGGAAACGAGTCTGGAGGCATACCTTGATTTCGAGGCTACCACGGTTTCTTCTGTGCAATAAAGTAGGCTGCTTCCACATCCGGGTTTGATGCCTACAGAACGGCCTTTACTTGAGGAAGTGAGGGGCATTCCTTCATGTCATGATTCAGCTCACACAGCTAACATACGGTTACTTTGTCAAGCGGGCATTCTCTCAGTGGATGATTCTTTCTACATCGGGGGCAGAACACACCTAATGTGAGGTCCTCCACTGCTTGTTTTTGTTTTGCCTTCAGGACATCGATCTCCGAAGAGATAGAGCTCATCATTTCTGTTTTAAAATTTTCAAGGAGATTTCCTATCTCTGCGCGGGTAGCACCTCCATTGGATGATTTCTGAGTTATGTCGAAAATGTCACGTTCTAGCTTATCTCGTTTGTCCCGCTTATTGTTTCTGGAAGACCCCCTGGAGTATCTCTTGCACGGTTCCACAATTTTTTCAAAAGGTTCTTTGGAGATATCTCCCTTACCAAGCAGGTTTAACATGTCTAGACAATCATCCCTGATCCCACGGAGCAAGATTATCTTGAGTACGTCCAGCCCCATGTTCGTCTGCCCAGCTCTCTGTACATTGTACAGCAGTCTTTCCACGAAATCCTCCAAACTTTCGGCCTCCTTCTGCACCATTTTAAATAATTCCTCTCTCTTGTCCTTGGTGTTACAATATTCCTAGTATTTCTCTAGGAACACTTGTTTCATTGCATCCCAATTAGCAACGGTTCCTCCTCCAAGGCTCATGAACCAGCGTAATGCATTGTCCTTCAGGGTAGCAGGAAATTTTTTTAGCTTTTGGGCATCGGTGATATAATCATAGCTGCGACAAAGAATATCGAATTCAAAGAGGAATTCATCTGGGTCTTCTACTGCCTTTCCATGGAAACGAGGTAACATCGATGGTGAGATGTTTTTCATAGGAGCTGCCCCATCTGGTTGTTGAATCGAAAATTGCAGCATAGCCACCGTTCCTTCTGGCAGGAAGCGATTTTCATGATGATAATTTTCTCCCATTACTTCTTCCTCGTCGGCCTCGTGTCTGTTACTCATATCCCCTTCTGTTTTCTCCTCTTCGTTTCTTCCTACGTTCCTTTCTTCATCCTTCTCCTGTTCCTCTTTCTTTTCTTCGTTCCTCCACTGATCCATGAACTTCTGGTGGTACTGATTCCACTCTTCCTTAGTTACAACCCTCCCATTGATGTGGTAGTTCGGACCTCTACCAGCAGGTCCAGTTGTAACAGCTGTGTCTTCGTCTGCAAGGATGTTTGAGGGAGTCGCAGCTGCTCATGGATTCTCCACCGTGGATCCTGACACTGGCACCTCAGGATTGATAGGGTTCCTTCTGATAGGAGTTTCTTGAAGACGAGCTCTGGTGGATGAATCATTTATGTCAACAAGATCATCGATGAACGTCCTTCTTCCCAATGGTAATCCTCGACCGCGACCCGAGCCACCTGCACTGTTAGTATTTTATGGGGTTTTGGGAGTTGGGAGTTGATCATGTTTTACCCTCCTCGTATTCATGCAACCCAAATCATTTCATCAAAGAGAATAAAAAAATTGATTAGAAACAATTACCATATGCAACTAATGATAGTGTTTAATTTTTATCCTTCCCCGGCAATGGCGCCAAAATGTCGAGCACCCTATATGCAGATAGATTGCTATCAACACACATAGAGCATACGAGATTTATTGTCAACCCGAGAAAGTCTTTTATTTCAAAGGATAAATGCACAGTATATGCGTTAAACACCAAATCAATGTAATTGAACACTCTTATCCTCTAACAACTATGTTCATCCCCAGAATCGATGCAATCCTATTCATCTTCTAAATACTACAAATTCAATTACCTGTAATTCAGAAAAATGATCTAAGATGCAAACAGCAATTGCAGATAAAAAGGAAATCCTATTCACGACTCAGAACAATTAACTGCTCATTCAATCTACTTACTCTTGAAAATCATAAACATAAATTAAATATTAATCTAGAAATTCAATTGCAAGGGATTAAGCTCAGCTATTCAAAGGAATTGACTTGCAGGAATGAAAATTGACAATCATAACAGGAAAGATAAATTGCATGGATTCATAGGATAACAACTGAAACTACAGGATGAACCAAGCTACGTACAACTACCACTCAAATTGAATAAAGGAATTTATCTATTCAATCAACTATCACTCTGCGCCAATTACCAATCTTTAAGAAAATGGGATCCCAACTATACTGTAAATCCACACTACTGCTGCGTACAAAGGAAATATGATCAACAAAGCATTACACAACCATGAATTCAGAAATCCTACTTTAGCTCAGCAATCTCTGCAGAAGGTGGGCCCAGCCTTCCCACAGAGATGCTGGATGAACAATGTACAACTCCCTTAAATCAGCGGTAACTTCTTTGTATTAAACGAAGGAATGATTACAAATTACTTCCACTGTCAATACAAGAATGAATTCTCTATTTTCCAACCCCCCGGGTCGAGACAGCTTCTCACTTTTATACTTACAGCCTATAACATCCAATCCTATTACAAAGGGCAGCCATGAAGATCTCTGATCTTCAGGCGCCCTGAATAACACTGGTTGTTACAAGACGTGGCATGGTGCAAATATAGAAAATGAAAGAAAGTTGTTTACTGGCCCGGAAGTGGCGATCTTTTCAGATCGCCATGATATTCTAGCAGCTATCCTAAAGATCCCCCAATCGTAGCACATTCTGTTACAGCTACTCTGCACGGCTCTGTCTGGAATGTTGCATAAGAACCACATGCCTTAATTGATGATTGAAGGATTGAGGACCCTCTTGACTCACGAACGCCCCTTGTTTCAAGACTTGTTGAGCTCCACTTTCCTACAGTCTACTCATCTCACGCTATCTTCATAAATCACAACATATTAGCATAATTTGAGAGATACACGGCCTTAATTGTCACAATCATAAGCATTAATAAGATGAAACAATAATCAGTCTTACCTTGGCAATTTAGGGCATAAAGTGAGGAAGACAGGTCTGATTGGCATGCTGAACGGTGTAAAACAAGGGAGGAAAAGGTGATTAAGGATGGTTAAAAAGGGACCAATTGTAGACTCAATAGACAAGAGGCTAGTCCAAGAGTGGATTTCCCATGCTCTCCAACATTTTTCAGATCAGAATATTGAAGTCTGGCCCCATATCGAGGATAATATAATCCATGTCGTAGTCTCCTGTTTTCCCAATTTTGAATTTCTTTTTGACATGGTTAACTCTTTTTTCAAGTTGCGGCTAGGTTTCTTCTATAAGCGCTAGTAGTTCTATGACGACATTTTTATCTTGAATTAACACTAAGAAACTTGAAAGAAACGATCTGAGCTTACTAACTTTGCTTGGATCTTGTTTGCCAAATATCTATTGAGATATTTTAGGCATCTCCCTGACTTCAGCTGAGGTTGTCGATTGTTTCGGATCTAAGAACTCTGGTCGCACGTCCAAAAATACTTTCTTTTGTTTTTTAGCGTCGAATGGTCATTTATTCTGCACTGCAGGTCACACCTGTGGTTGTTCTTGTGGTATTTTCTGATTGGCTTCAGCTGCAGCAACTCCTCATGTTACAACAGCAACACTTGGTGATCTCGGCTCAACAACAATCATCTGAACATTCAAGTTAGGATTTGGATTTGGGTTGGGATTCTACATGGGGTTACAACCTCTAATAGTCCGAGCTTTCCACTTTGCAATCAGCTGGGGACATTGCTCCACATTATGGTCCTTTTCTTTGCAATATGAACATGTATTTGGAGGTTCCTGGAAATCTCTGGCATAATGGCCAGGTTTTCCATAGTTATAGCACATGACTTGGCCTCTTCCTCTTCCAAATCCTCCTTCTCCTCTTCCTCTGAAGTTTACACCCCCCTTCCTTGAGGGTGTGGTTGTTGTGGTGGGTATTGATTCTGCTGGTATTGCAGATGATATTAATTATGTGGTGGATATTGAGTCTGGTACTAATTTTGTGTGAATTGCGCAGGATGATAGTGCGCTTGCGCCTTTTTAGCCTGAATTTTTCTGTGATTCTTCATCAAGTAAGTGTCTATCGTCTTCTCCTTCAAGAGCTGATATGCTCTACAATACTTCTCATCATGCCCTACTGATTTGTAAAATTTATAGAAAAGGCTATTTGGGGTACTTACAATCTTTTGTAGGTATAGACAGTCCTCGTCATGTTTCCCTCTAGTCTGGCATATTCAACACTAGGGTAGTTCATGGGTACTCAATGGATTAGGCACACCCGATAAAATATAGTTCATGTACAATGGACAATTATGCTTGTTGTGTCCATCTATTCGACATCTTGTGCACCACAAGTCCTCTTGAGCTTCTTTTACCTTCTTGATATCCTGAAGCTATACTGTCAAATCAGCCAACTGCGACTAAATCTGCATCATTCCTGTGCCACCATCTCCGATCAACGAGGATTCCAGCTTCATTGCTAGTTCTAGCACTTTCGTTTGCGACACAATATTCTGTTGCATCAATGGCCCTCAGATGTGTGGTAAGAGCGTAGCAATAAACCACTCTTTATACTGTACATATGACATTTGGAAACTAAATTTTGCCATCAAAGTTTTAAATCATTGGTCAAAATCCCATACGGATTCTGTTGGTAATTGCTTTATCTCCTTGATCTCGGTGATGCACTGCGACTCAGATTTGGGTTTTTTGAACTCACAAATCATCGAAAGTCAGATCTCATCAAGAGTCTTCTGAGAGTTTCCTGCTGGTACTACTAAAAACTTCATAAACCATTCCAGCACGTGACCCAGCAGAATCATGATCATTTGCGCTTTCCTTATGTCCATATTGTGAACTTGGAAAACCATCCAAACAGCTTCATAGGGGAAGCAATGCTACTCTGGATCTTCTTCTCATTCCCATTGAATGTGGGTAATCTAATGTCTTCCCCAGCCATTGAGTTGGCATCGAGGATGTTCATTGAACAATCTAATGGAGGTGGAGTCTCTTGCATGCTAGTCGCAGTACTAGTACTGTCAGTATTAACAACTCTTTCAGGAGATGAGGCTCTAGACCTTACCTCTGGCAATACTCTTGGTGTGGTGTAGTTGCGTCCTAATATTGGTGTCTCCACAGACTATTCAGATTCTTCTACTCCTTCAGAAATCGGGATATAGTCTTCCTCCTCGTCACAAGACCCTTCGTCTAGCCACGATTCAACTTCGTACTCACTTTCTTCGAACAGACTAGGAGTTCGTTGACCTCCCTTTATCTTTCTTCTTTTTCTTGACCTGAATCTCCTTCCACTCCTTAGGAATTCAACTTCTAGTTCAAGCTTTGTACTTCCTGGGAACATCTCATCTCATTGTTTCCCATTTTACTTATAGGTCATCTGCGACATAGCCTTCCTTCAGGGATAATTTTAGCGGCGAAATTTAGCCCATGGGCTATTTTCAGGGGTTTTTCTCCAAAAAGAGATTCCCCATTTTGCATTTTTTAAAGCCCTGTTTCGCCCAATTTTGATGGGGTAAAAATTTTTCACCCTGAAAATCGCCAAATTATTATATAAACTATATAAAATCCTTGGAAATTAAAATATTTTTTTAAAAATATCGCCAAACATTTTATAGTTCGCGTTTTAAGAATTGGTAATATTTGCCAACATTTATACACTTTTAAATAAGTATGGTTCCTTAAAATCATCCCTACCGTCCTCCTGGGTATGCAACTCAACTGCTCAACTGCAAGATTCCCTTTTCATTGATGAGCATATTTATCCATGTACTAATGGACAATAAGTACCTTCTTCAAGGTCCTTGGAAAAAATTTATTTCGGTCTCACTATATGAGGTTATCATCTCAACTGCAAACTCAGTAATGTACCCTTGCAAAATACTGTCGACCCAAATATCAATAACTCTAGAGATGGGGTTACTTACACTGGTTAACTCGTGGGTCAGCTGAGCACTCCACTCGACCGCTTCTCTTCTCTGGAAATTTGTCTGCTGAGTCGCCAATATTGACAACCACTCATACAACACAATAGGAAATTTTGCAAAGAATATTTTGTGAATGTCAGTGTATATGGATCGGTACAACCAGTTTTCTGTGCTCAACCATGATCTTGCACTCTCTTCTTGCACAAATTCTAGCATCTTAAACTCCAACCAATCCTTGATTTCCTTCTTTTTCGATGCCATAACATTTCCCTCGACTCAAATGATTAACGGTCTTGGCAACTCAACCATTTTTTGGTATACTTTTCCCCAATCTCGTGACCCAAGTTCAAAAAACCCACGAAACCAACAAACACCCAAAGACATCAGCCCAACAGAGCAAGCTCAACCGGCAACACTTGCGAGGAATATGCAGTCTCACCCGAGATATCTTAATGTGTAACTACCAGAACCATGTTTCCGCAGTCAACGAAGGATTACAGTCCCTTGGCGTGTGGCCAAGGCACTCGATAGAGTAGGAAGGATGGAGTGTTTTACTATTCGATAGTGGCACAACAATGCGACATAGATGATTCCTTAATATTAAATGACAACTGTGCGACGGTATTACAACTTAACAACCTTAAACATGAAATAATACCATATGTTTCGATGATACTTTAGACATTCATTCATCCACTTCTTTTATCAGTATTGCAACATTCGTTCAAGCAGTAACCATAAACAATGCAAGATAACCAAACATTCAATATTCAACATTTAACAATCAACCATTCAACATTCATTGGACACAAGATGTAATGTGGAGACCCAACTGGGAAAAACCACCAAGGTGCTCTTCATTTGGCATGAGAAATATATAGCACCTTGCAGGCTGTTTTGAGATATGTCTTTCTAGCTCAAATATTCTTTCTCTCATGCTCTCTGCTTTATGCTTTTCTTCTATCTACTCCTACTAATACGCACACAGCATGGATCGACTCTTTCTACTCTACTATATGCGCACTTAGCTACAGAATGACTCTTACAAAATGGTATGCGCACTCAGGTGCAGATCCTCAGCTCAACAACCTACTATACTATCAAACTTCTACTATTCTTTGTACAAAACCCTAATTGAACCTTATACAGAACAGGTTCTTCCTATTTATAGACATTACAAGATAGCGCAGTGTTGACTAAGTACAACTCAGTTATTACAGCCATAAATACTCTCAAAAACTTCTTTCATATTTATTACAGGCCATATTGGCCGCAAAAACGTCCTTCATTACATTAATGACAAACCATAACTAGCCGCAAAAAGTGTCCTTTAGTCTTCCACCGACTCAAGCTCCTACGGTCTTCTAACCTGCCACTTCCAGCCTTTACTCTTCTATGTGCCTCTGTAGGTACATTTTTTCCTTCATCACAACTTTCTCTCTTCTGTGCTTGATTTTCCTCCTTTACCTTCCTTTCTTTGTCGCGCACATGTTTTTCCTGTCTTGCGCTTCTACTTCTTCCTTGTGCTCTTTCCTGGACAACAAGTACATTCTACAATTCATTTTTCTTCTGGTAGTTATTTCCAGATTTGAAACCACAGAAGAAAATGAAGTGACCCCAAGTCCTTTTCACCTTAACTAATTAATCCTGAATTAGCAACTTGATGAATGCCAGATGTATAATACTTTGTTGTAATTTAGGATTCTTTTGTATCTTTTTAGACATTTAAGTCAAACTTTTTAGGAAGAAGTACGACAAATTAACTTTTCATTCTCTAATAAAGTGTAGAAGGAAACACATATGGTAAAGTAAAACTATATTGTAACTTCCTTCATTAGTTATATACTTCTGAACTAAAGACAAGAGATTTTCCCACTCTTTTTTCAACTAGGCTTTGGGATTGCCTCTTCTCCATTCAAAATTTTAGTGGTGCTCTATGAGATATTGGTTGTAGCCCGCCACTTTCACTTTTTGTTGTTTGAACCATATTTCACCTTCTTGAGGTGGAAGAAAAATATGTGCTATGGACTCCTCAGAAATCCTGATATTTAACCCTCCCAAAATTGCTTGGTGACCATCAAAAACTTCAGCAAAATCCCGAGCGACTTACGGGTTATGCCCTTGGAGACATTGACAGAATTCATAGCACCCAACTTCTTGAAATATTCTCTTCGATTCAGGATACATATCTATCAGTACTATGTCAAGTTCATAACGAACTAAATTCCCTCCTTTGTAAGGTTCCATAACTGAACATACAATGTAGTAGTTGAAGGACAAAGGCTTACATCAAGAGCTGCATAACAATGAAAGATCATAAAAAACAAACTGAATTTATGAAACTAGAAATTTCCCTTTTTCAAGTCTTTCCTGGACTACAATAACATCATCACATGACTTGCATTAGTTGTGTTATGTTCTTTTTCAGGTACAGATGGAACCAATGAAGCATTTGACATCTCTACATGAATCACTTTGACGATGAACCTTTATAACTAAATGATCACATTCATACTAAACCTGCTTCTGCATTACCATTTTTAATGATAATAACTTCTTATCAAGGGTGATTTAGCAGATATGACTGATCTGAGGTGGTGTTTAATTTCATCCCAACACATATGATTCTAATTGACATGATTCTGCAACAGCCTATCATTGAAGGGACTTCACCCTTTGTTGTAGATTAAAACATGATTATTCGGCAATGAATTACCACCATAATAACTTTTGTTGCACAGTGACAACTTATTATGTAGCATACTAAATAATGGGGACTCATTCTGCGGTGATTATAAAATGTTGAATATAATTTTTTGTTGAAGAATGAAAACTCCTTCTATAGTGCCAAAGAATGATATAACTGATGTTTTTGCAAAATAAATATGAAAAAATATCCCGCACATGATCAAAACGTAACCAATGATCTCTACAAACTATGAAATTTCTGTAATCCTGTAAGAAATCAACTTGTAAAAGCATTCAAACTTAAGCAAGCAATAACAAATAAGGTAGAGCATATAATCAAAGATCAAGAACTGGTTTTGAAAGAGGTTCATGAGGAATAAAATTTTGGGTAAAGGGATCAGGTAAGATTGGGAATTCTAAGAAGTATATATGAGCACTAACACCTCCTCCTGTATATCTAGTGGCTATGAGGGTGCCAACTAGATGGTATGCCCACTACCACATTGTGTCCCTACCACCCCATATGTGATAATAACTAGATGAATATTATTACTTTAACAATATTAATAATATTATTAAAATTAATAAATAAAATTGAGCAATTTTAATAATAATTACATTTTTAAATATAATAATATATAATAATAAACTATGCTTTACTATACTTGATGTTAATTGACTTCAAATGACATTGAGAACATATGACTGTAGTTGACTATGTTTGATGATCGTTGATTTGGGTAATCATGGTTTACTACGATTGACCATGGTGTATTATAATGTAATATGGTTTACCACGGTTTACTATAGTTGACATTCAAGTGACCATGGCTGTGCATGTTTGAATGTGGTCGACCATGCTTAATTATGGTTGACCATGGTTAATATGATGGAATATGGTTGAGAATTCTTAACCATGTATTATAGTTCATTGTGTTTGGCCACGATTGACTGTGTTTAACGATAGTTAACTTATAAAGACCTTGATTGACCATGTTTGGATATGGTTAACCATGTTTAACTATGGTTAACTATGTTTAATCATGGTTAACTATGTATAACCATGTTTGACGATGATCGAAGATATATATATGGTTGACTTTGGTTGACCATGGGTCCCTATGGTTTTGTCGTGTCTGGCCATGTTTGACCATGCATGTTCATGGTTAACTAAGGATGATCCTGTTTAGTTATGGTTGTCCATGGTTGACCATAGGTGACATTGTTTTGCAATGGTTGACTATTTGGTTGACTATGGATGACTATGGTTAACCATGTGAATGACTATTGTTAACCATGTTTTAGTGTGGCTGACTTAGATCAACTTTGGTTGGTAATGGTTTTCTATGGTTGACCATAGTTGACCTTATTTAATGATTGACTATGATAGAATTTGGTTAACCATGTTTCCCCATTGTTGACTATTGTTATGTTGCATTGTGATGTTCATATTCATTTACTAATGTGTAATTACTACATTCCTCAAGGGTTTGAGAGAATTGCGATGTCTATTAAATGTACTTATGTCACAATGTGGAATTCATGAAGACAATGTTGGATTGCAATATTCTATAACGGTTTTGTCAGATTACATTGTTCATCTTAATTGAGTTATGTGATTTCCTATGTTTCTCAATGGTCATATCACATTAGGGCATCCATTAAGGTTTATGTCGCCTCACGATATTCCTCTTAAAGGTTATATTTGATTAAAATGTTCTTGGTTAGTTATGATGTATTATATATTCATCTTGGTTGGCTTATGTGCAATTACTACATTCCTCAATAGTTATGTCACATTGTGAAAACTTGGTGGACTTATGCTGAATTGCAGTGTAATTTAAAACCATGGTCAATTTAATGGTTGAAAAATAATGGTAACGTTGTAGAATGAACATGTTTGACTTTGGTTGACTAAGTTGGATAATTATTGTTCACTCAAATGACTAAGGTAGGATTTCCTTGATTTCCATTCGCTTTAGTTTCTTTCGGTTCACTGAAGGTTCTATGTAGTCTCATTTGACCATGGGTGACTTTGGTTGGTTTCTATTGAATATGGTTCATTGCAATTTATTATGGTTGATTTTGACATCCATAATTACCCTTTTTTACTATAATTTCCTTTGACTCCCATGGTTACTCTTGGTTGACTATAATTGGCTTTGATAACTATAATTCATTAATGATTAAGTTGCATTGAAACATTTGTAAAGGGTTATGATAGATTTTTATGCTCCTCAATGGTTTATGATATTCTTAAATATCACATAACTAAAGTGGTTATTCTAGCATAATTAAAGGGATAGAAACCATGGTTTCTATATCACTTCAATTATGGTTTTGTGCAAGCAATGTATATTGGTTGTGCACCATTAACTTTGTTGACTATTGTTTTGGAACATTACAATGTCCATCAAAGGTATTTCCACAATGTGCCATTCATTAAGGGAAATGTAGGATTGTGACATTCCCCAATGGTTTTGTCACAATGTGATGTTCATCTTTGTCGAGTTAAGTGATTATCTATGTTCCTCAATGATTATGTAGTATTGTGACATTTATCAAGGGTTATATAACCTTGCAATGTTCCTCAATGGTTATGTTTCATTGAGTTTTTTCTTGATTGTGTATTCAAATTGGTTGACTTAAGTGGGATTGCTAAATTTCTCAATGGTTATGTTACATTGTGACATTCATCGTGGTCAATTTATGTCGAATTCTAGTGTCTTTTAATACCATGGTCAATTTTATGGTTGGACAATAATGTTAACATTATGGCATGGACATGTTTAACTTTAGTTGACTATAGTTGGTCAACTATAGTTCAATCAAATGAATAAGGCAAGATTTCCTTGATTTTCATTGGCTCTAGTAGCCTTTTGTTGACTCAAGGCTATATGTAGTCTAATTTGTCCATGATTCACTTTGATTGACTCAAGGCTATATGTAGTCTAATTTGACCATGATTCACTTTGGTTTACTGTGATCTATTGTGGTTTACTTTGATGAGCATAATTACCCTTAGTTGACTCTAATTGATTTTGATGCCCATGGTTAACCTTATTTGATTTTGATAACTATAATTCATCAACAATTATGTTGCATTATGAAAATTTGTAAAGGGTTATGATGGACTACGATGATTCTTATTGGTTATGATATTTTATGATGGATTTTTATGCTAATTAATTTTTATGTTATTTTATAAGGATTATAATGTTATTTTATGACTATATGATGCTCCTTAATGGATTCCAGATTTAGTTATTTTCATCTTGATGTACAAAGTTTTGTTGTCCTTGGTCACGCAAAAATTTAGAAGGGTACAAAATGTTCTAGAATTTTTAGGTGGGAACAAAATATAATATATATGACATATCCAAGTGTGTCTAACCTATTTGCGTTAGTAAAAAAAATAAAATTAGCCACTTCCTTCCTAATTTTAATGGTTATTTGCATTGTGCATCTGTTTATCATGGTTGACTTATGTCGAACTGCTAAGTTCCTCAACGGCCATGTGACATTTTGAATTTCATCAAGGGTTATGGTGACATTCCTCATGAATTTTGATGGATTGCAATGTTTCTCAATGCTTACATACAATTCCTACAATTGATACACAATAAAAGTACACAACATCATATTACAACATTTGATAAAATTCAGCTGTCTTTAGCTTTGAATAATTTAGTTTTCTAATACTAAAATTTAGTTTCAAATTTAAATTCAAGTTTAATATCCTAACATAGTGTATGAAATAATAAAATTAATGGTATTTAAAAATAAAATTAAAAAATACGATTAAAAAATATTTTTACACAATTTCTAACATATGATATCAATTTTCACTTATCATATGAATTCTCCCTCATAGTTTTGTAAACAAATTCCCCCTCTTGTTAACTTCTAGCACCACTCTAGGTGAAATGAGGACAAACTTATCATCATTTACATCCTTCATCCTTTTTATCTTCTTAGGATAACATTTAGTTCCCTCGGTAATAGTCCCCACAGAACATTAAAAAAATTGAAATCGAGCATTTAAAACATGTTACTTCTTAATGTTAATAAATTCATTTTTAGTGAAAAGTAAAATAAAAACCTCGTATTAATTACCTTTTGATCCACCTAATTCCTCTCTTTGCAAAATTTCCATAATTTTTTTTTGATCTTCAGGATTCAGATTGTAAACAATCTTATCTATTTTCTTCAAGTTTTTTCTCTCCATTACATGCATTAACCAATACACATCATTAATTAAAACTTATAGATAATTGAAATATATTAAGTTTCTAATTCATGGAAGGACTGGTGAACCCAAAATTTTGGATGCAATCCATTTGTGTGCCATAATTGTTCACACTGGTTGGAGTGAGCAAATGGGTTCATCTAGCCCATATAGATTTTTGCAACTTGGTTAGCATGCTTGAAAGGTTTGAAACTAAGCATAAGAGATAGTTCATGTGTGGCCCAATCAGTTACAGCATCATTATGTGTTTCCTACCATCTCACAGTTGCACCTTTGAGTGTTGTCTCTAGAACAACCATTCAGTAAATTTCTATAAAATGGAAAATAATTTTATGAAGAAACCCATGCAAGTTGTTGACACCAACATATACTGGAGCATATAGAGTCAATTTTATTTAAAAACTACATAAATGTATTTAACATTATTATTTTTATGAACACTTATATACTCTATAACAAATAAGTTAAGTAAATATAATGATTCATATTCAACTAGAATGAGTAATGCAGATTAATTGAAAAACCTAGCTACACAAG